>RCUC01124569.1:0-30753 GCA_003697995.1 Taxidea taxus jeffersonii | reverse complement strand
ACCACCTCACACCAGTCAGAATGGCTAAAATGAACAAGTCAGGAAATGACAGATGCTGGCGAGGATGTGGAGAAAGGGGAACCCTCCTACACTGTTGGTGGGAATGCAAGCTGGTGCAACCACTCTGGAAAACAGCATGGAGGTTCCTTAAAAAATTGAAAATAGAGCTACCTTATGACCCAGCAATTGCACTACTGGGTATTTATCCTAAAGATACAAACGTAGTGATCCAAAGGGGCACGTGTACCCGAATGTTTATAGCAGCAATGTCCACAATAGCCAAGTTATGGAAAGAACCTAGATGTCCATCAACAGATGAATGGATAAAGAAGAAGTGGTATATATATACGATGGAATACTATGCAGCCATCAAAAGAAATGAAATCTTACCATTTGCGACGACATGGATAGAACTAGAGCATATTATGCTTAGCGAAATAAGTCAACTGGAGAAAGACAACTACCACATGATCTCCCTGATATGAGGAAGTGGAGATGCAACGGGGGTGGGAGTTAGGGTGGTGGGAGGGGTAAAAATGAGGGAAGATGGGATCGGGGGGGAGAAAAACCAAAAGAGACTCTTGATGTCATAAAACTAACTGAGAGGGGTGGGGGGAAGAGGGGTTGGGTGAGGGTGGTGGGGTTACATCATATGTTTAAATAAAGCTTAAATAAAGAAAAAAAAAAGCAGGAAAAAAAAAACAGAAACAAAAAATAGTCAACCAAATAAAGAGTATTCTGCACAATTCCCATATAATACATTAGGAAGCAGTCATATTTCTTTTGAATGCCTGGCATACAATCAGCACAGCTCTAAAACTCTTCCTTTCATGGGTTGGATCTTATAGAATTGTGTACCTGGGAGAAAAGCTGCACATCAGAGACGTGAGAGTGCTGCACACAGCAGTCAGTTATACAGCAGTGGGAGAATAAACACTGTCTCCACACTCTGACTGTATTAATCATCTGTGCCACACACGTCTCCATCACCCACTGGCTAAAAGTCCCTCCACATTCTTTCCTCAGCAGATCTGCAGTGTGTTCTACCCTCACCTCACTACCATACCCACTTTCCAGGCTTCATTTACATCAAGAAGTCATCACTTCCCAAGTCCAGAAATCCAGCCTAAAGCTCATTCCCTTGCTCCCAACTCATACATCCAAAAGCCTATGTGTATTTATAATTGATGCTCCAGCATTATTTTAAACTTTCTGGATCCAAAGCTGAAAACAACTCGATGCCCACATATCTTCTCTCTCTCCATATACACATCTGGAGATATAAATTTAATATACACTTACATATATAATACATATGTACATATATATGTATGTATCTAGGCTCCACACCCAATGTGGAGCTTGAACTCATGACCCTAAGGGTAAGAGTTGTGTGCCCAAGCAAATGACCCAGCCTGGTACCCTGATGCCCATATTCTTCTTCCTGTACTCTCTTCCTGAATGACCCACCATCATCTAAAAAGCTCGGTATAATCCTTGAGTTTTCCCTCAACTTCCAATCCTAGGCCCAGGTCCAATCAAACACTACCTGCTCATGTTCCCTTGACTTCATTGACTTCACACTGCCACTTCATTAGTTCTGGCCACCATTACTCACCAGCTTCCTACCTTGTCTCCCAGGATTCATTTCTCCAAGTACCACAACCCTGCCCCACAAATGCCAAATCTATTTGAGAACACACTTTCTAAAGCTCAAACTGACCAATTCCATTACTTTCCTCGATAAACCTCTTCTTTGGCTCACCACCACTCTGTAGACAAAATCCAACTTCTTAATAAAAGTTTTCCCAGTTTACAAGACTCTGCAGAATGTAACTTATGGGCGCAGCCTCCTCTTTCCCTGTCCTCCACAAGCAACACCCCACATTTCTCCCCACCCAACTCATGCACCAGGTTTATCTCCCATCTGTTCTGAGCTATTTTTAATTCCAATATACCACATTATTTCCTGCACCTACATAAGGAAACAGTATTCCTGCTACCTGGTACCTACTTATCCTCTCCCTTCCTTTACTTAGGTAACTCTTGTTCATCATGCTATCTCAGCTAAGGTAGTATTTTTAAAAACCTCAGGGCCACCGGGGTGGCTCAGTCAGTTAGGCATCTGCCTTCGGCTTCGGTCAATGATCCCAGGGCCCTGGAATCCAGCCCCGTGGCAGGCTCTCTGCTCAGCAGGGAGCCTGCTTCTCCCTTTCTCTGCCTGCCTCTTTCTCTCTCTCTCTCATAAATAAATAAAACCTTAAAAAAAAAAAACCTTACTAAAAAGATCACCAAACTTAGGTGTCTCTCCTCTGTGATCCCTATACTTATCCCTATAAATGAACTGTGGTACCCAGCCACTTGTTTCTCCTTCAATCCAAAATGTGAGTTCCTTGAGCTCATATATAATATAGTACTTGACACATAACACATGCTCATAAATGGTTAAGAAGTGAATGGAATCTGCAACATATCACAAAACCCTCCACTGTACTCTGAACTTATTACATTTCTAGTTTAATAAAGCACCCCCAATGATACATATGGAATAATTACAGAAATGTTCAAAGAGATGTCACAGTCACGTTTCTCTGGCTGGCTATAGTCTACGGATCAAACACTAACCTAGATGTTGCTGTAAAGGTATTTTGTGCATGTGATTATTAATCAGATGACTTTAAGAAAATGAGAGTGTTCTGAGTTATCTGGGTAGACGTGATCCAATCATTTGAAAGGCTTTAAGAACAGAACTCAGGTTTTTCTGAAAAAGAGACTTCAGCTTCCGCTTGAGATTTTCAAACCCTGCCTGACTGCCTGCCTGATGGATTTTAAACTAACCTAGCAAGCTCTCACAACCACGTAAGCCAATTCCTTTCAATACATCTCTTTATTCTGCTTCTCTGATACAACACCGATTGACACAAGCATCTACTAAATAAAAGTAGACACTCAACCAGATCCTGCAATAAACTGAAAAGGGCTCAAGAAGACCAGGAAACAACAGTTAATTTTAATTGAGAAAGCCCTTTGCTCTGGAACCTATGTTTCCTGTCTCACTCAATCCTCATCCCAGCACTATGGACATAGTTATTATTTCCATTCCTTCCTTCATTCAACAAATACTTTGAATACTTATCACTTGCCTATTTCTGTCAGTCACTGTTCTAGATGTAGGAAATATAACCTCAAAGAAAACAGACTAGGTCACTGCTCTCATCGGAGCCTAGAAAACAGGTGATGACACTGAACCTGAGTGGTTACAGAAGACTGCCTCAGCTCACAAAGCACTAAGTCAAGGCACCAGAATTTCAACCCGAGTGTATGGTTCCAAAGCTCTTGCTCTTCTAATTCCAGTGCTAAAAGACATGTTCACCCAGAGGAATTTTAACAAGCTGGGTACCCAGAATATAAGGTATATAAAGTGGCTTGTGCCCAGATGCTTCAGTGAGTAATGCCTACAGTACATTGCCCAAGAAAACAGACGATGACCTAATCCTGTAGACATGGGTAATGAGAAAGCTTCTGTGAAAGAGGTATGAAGATTTGAGCTAGATCTTGAAAGAACACTCGTAGGTCTTCAACTGGCAAAGAAGATGAAGCAACCCAGGAGCCAAGAGGCCCAGCAGGAACAAAAACTGGGACAAAGGAACATATACGACATATATAAAGAAACTTAGAAATAGTTTGACTAGAGGAGAAAGTCTGGATCCAGGAGCAGTAAAAGGTCACTAGTAGCCTACTTCTCAGAACCACCAAAATCCCATTCCCAACCCAGTCCACTTCAAAAAATCTTCAGAGTGCTGGGTTTAAGGTTTTTTTAGATTAACATAGTAACTACATAAGAAGTGGACTGAAAGAAGTTGGGAGTGTGAGTGACCTGCAAAACAATTCTGGGCTAGCTGAGGCTGGGAATGGAAGGGAAGAAAAAGATGAAAAAGTTTCTAAGAAGTTATCTAGGAAAGTGACTTAAAAATTAACAAAAACACTGACAAAAGCAGTCAAAGTGCTGAAATAAGTTTAAATGGAATCATCAGAAAATACTTAGCATCACCAAATTCATAGTAGGTAGTTAACAAATGTTCCTTTTTCAAAAACAGCTTCCCTGAGATAAAATTTGCATAATAAACAATTTGCCCTTTTGAAGTATAGAATTCAATGGGGTTTAGTATTTATTTATAGTGTTGTAAATATATCATCTATAAATCTAATTTTAGAAATTTTCATCACCACAAACAGAAATTTCCTAACCATTGGCAACCTTCTTTGCCCTAACCCTAACTGAAGGCAACCAACAATCTACTTTCTATCTCTAGAGAGTTGCCTGTTTGGGACTCTTCATATAAATGAAATCATATAATATGTGGTCTGAATAAATATTTCTTTTTTTTTTTTAAGATTTTATTTATTTATTTGACAGAGAGAGATCACAAGTAGGCAGAGAGGCAGGCAGAGAGAGAGAGAGAGAGAGAGGGAAGCAGGCTCCCCGCCAAGCAGAGAGCCCGATGCGGGACTCCATCCCAGGACCCCGAGATCATGACCTGAGCCGAAGGCAGCGGCTTAACCCACTGAGCCACCCAGGCGCCCCGTTAATAAATATTTCTTGACTATGAATCAGAACTTCTAGCAAAAGAGCTAGTTCTGAGAAGGAACTGACAAGTCACTGCTGCATTACTGTGAGATGATACTGATCAACCGGAGACCTAAACACTCACCTGATCAAGCAAGTAAATTTTTATGCAAAGCATTATGTCTTCCAAATCCAAGATCCTAGGTCATCCATGATAGAGACGAGAAGGAACTTAAAAATTGGAGAGATTAAAATATTGAAGGAAAAAGATTATATAGCACAAAGAACAGAGAGCTGATTTCATTTAAGAAGACCTGTACACAGGAGTTGGACAAAGAAGTGAAGAAGAAAGAACAGCCTCAAAGGCAGGAGAATCAGAACATAGCAACAAAGACTGAGGAAGAGGAGCCACCTGTAGTATAGAAGATTGCAGAGTTGAAGGAAAAAGGTAACTGCAAAAAGGCTACAGAATTTAGTAACTTTGGGAAGCTGAGTTTTGATAGTACATGTGTGCAGTGCAGAAAAGAAGTAATAGCTTTTGAGAGAAAATGAGTAGCAAAATATGGACAGAAAGAATACAACGTAGTCTTCAGAGTTTTGAGAAAGATAAAAGGCAAATGCACAAGTGAAATATTTCAGGAGTGCAAAGTGTTCTTAAATATAAGGTACAGTTACTTCGAAGTATTCCTTGTACATATTCTCAAGTTACCAGACAGTAAAAAATAAAGAAAAAACTATTCTAAGGAATTATCTTCTTTAAAGTGAAACCCACCAAAAGGTCTTTATCATCTTAAAACACAGGGGTTATTCCCACGGTTTCTGTATCATGTAGAATCTACATTTGAACACATGTAGAATATCAAAAATATGTATCTGAGACACAATAAAACTATATAAACAAATGAAACCACTGATTTCTCTCTCACCCTATGTATTTATTTTTTTAAGGCTATGAAAACAGCTTGACTATGAATCAGAAGAAATTCAGAGAAATATACAGAGAAATATAGCTAAGATAACTGGGCAGTCACTAAAAACAAATTCATGTTATAACCCAGCCCAAATCTGTCATCAACTTGTAGTCATAATTTCATGTCTTTCAATTTTAAATACAAACAAAACACACATTCCACACAAATTTACCTCTATGTATTAATCGGACTAATATGCTTTGTATTCAAAAAAATAAATTAGAAAAATTTTTTTAACTCCAAAAATTTTTAAATGAGGTTGACTATTTATCAAAAAAACCTTGAGCTAACAGGATTTATAAATATTTCCTTTTTACAGGAAGTTAAAGATGTGATGAAGTCTTTATGCTTAACTTATAATTGTAAAGGTAATCCTCAGAGAGCACAGTTGCTCAAGAAGAACAACAGGACAGCTTGAGGTTACACTGAATTAAGAGCAAAATGGGAAGATGGGAACTGAACGTAAGATTAAGTATAAAAATTTATAGATATAAAATTCACTTACCTTTTTAAACATAACTAGTGAGATGACCGCTGATGCTGTGAAAAGTGCTGCTATGATTATCATCATAATTCCAACAGGAATACTTTGGTTGAGACCAGTAAGGGATGAAATCCAACCACTAAGAATTATTACAAAAAAAAAGTGTGATTAGACAAGTAAGTGAATGAATGCTTTAAAAAAAAAAACAAAACAGAACAGTAACCAATACATTTTCAGCACTTATAAGCCAGGCAATATTCAAGTTGTTCATATTAACTCACTTAATTTTCACAATTCCATAAGATAGGTGGTGTTTTAAATCCCTACTTTACAGATGAGCATCTGAGTCAGAGATACTCACTAACTTGCTCAAAGTCACACAGCTAATAAATGGCATAGTGTGAATTCAAATCCAACACTAAGTACCAGAGCCTTAAGTGTGTACCACCAGATTTTACTTTTTAAGCAAATGTGCTCATTATTACTGTTTTTAAATTCTGCTTAATTACAAAAGAAAATATTTGCAAACTGTATATCCAACCAACAATTAGCATCCAGAATATATGAAGAACTTTCAAAGCTCAACAGTTAAAAAAAAAATTCCATTAGAAAATGGGCAAAAGACATGAAAATATGTTTCATCAAGGGGATATAAAGAGGCAAATAATCACACGAAAAGATGTTCAACACTATGAGTCACTGGAGAAATACAACTTAAAAACCTCAGTGAGATATCACTATACATCTATCAGAATAGCTAAATTTTTTAAAATGGTAACACTAGTCCTGGTCAAGACGTGGAGACTGAGTCACTCATACATTGTTGGTGGGAATGTAACCTGGTAGGGTCATTGTGAAAAACAGTCTGTTAACTTCTTAGAAATGACTACACATGCAACTTCCATATGAACCAACAATTATATTCTTGGGTATTTACCACAGAGAAGTGAAAGTGGATGTTCACACAAAATTTGTTCACAAATGTTTACAGAGGCTTTATTTATAATAGCCTAAAATTAGAAACAGTCCAGAGTCCTTCAAATGGTGAATGATTAAACAAACTGTGGTACATCTACAGTTTTACTCAGGAATAAAAATGAACAAACTAATGATACACACAACAACCAAGATGAATCTCCAGAGAACTATGGCAAGCAAAAAAAGACAAAAATTACATACCCTATGAGTCCATTTATATAACACTCTTGAAATGACAAAATAATAGAAATGATGAACAGATTAGTGACTGCTGGGGTTAAAAAGTAAATGAGGACAGAAGGAAGTGAATGTGCTATAAAAGGGCATCATCGGAGATTCTCAGGTGATGGAAACGTTATTTTTACTCTATGAATGTCAAGATCCTGGTTTTGACATTACACAACAGTTTTGCAAGATGTTACCAATGGGAAAAACTGGGTAAACAGTATTATTTCTTGTAACTATGCGAACCTGCAATTATCTCAAAATAAAATTTTTTTTAATTTTTTAAAAAATCTGCTGAATCATATGAAGTCTAGGTATCTTAAAACATGTCATCCTATATGCCCTCTCCTAGCAGTCTCCTTTGCTATGAAGCCACTACACAATGTTATATTCAATTTTAACACATTTTTCTAAATTTGTGCTAAAAAGCAAAAGAAATTACTTCAATTTCATAAGAATAAAAAAACTTGTTCTGTTAACATAAGCAGTATATGTTTTAATTGAACATTTAAAACATGTCCTTTCCCTCATATGCCAAAGACTAAATACACTATTTGAAATGAGAATGTTTTTTTTTTTTTAGAACTAATTTAAAGTATCCATATAAATTCTCTGCATGTATGCATGACCATTAGGGGATCCATAAAGCTACCTATAGTCTGACTGCCATTCTCCAGTCTGATTCAGAACTAGCACACAAAATTTAAGTCCTCTATATACTCTAGTTACATCCTTAATTTTTGTAAACACTGCAGCAAAGTTGCCTTGTACATGCTTTTGCTTATAAGAATTCAACTGTATGCAACTCAAAATAGAAAAGGAGGGTTAATTTCAGAGATGTGTACTCTTCACCTACCATTTCATTCAAAGAATGTTTGCTCCAAAGTATATGAAGAGAGATACCAATCTGCCATCATCTCCTAAGCCTGAGTTTAAATAATTTAGTTTCAGTTGCTGAGTGATTCCCACAGAGTGAACATTGCACTGATCCCATTTTCCAAAGATAAGTGTCCATGTGCATATGTGTGTATTTGTGTGTGTATGGAAATATATGTCACTATACCTACATAGTGCTTTACACATAACAGATACCTTTTTCCTTAAGCCCTAGAAGTTCTTTTCTCTCCCTTCCACAATCCTTGGCCCAGCTATTTGCCAACTCCTCAGTATCCTTTTTACTCTTCCTCTTAGTGCCTGTTACATACACATTTCATTTAAAATAGATACAATATGCTGTTTTTAAAAACGACAACATAATTTTCAATAGAATGGTTTGCCCAAAGGTTATGCCTTTGACATTTTTTAAATTGCATTTTTTACTATTTTCACATTTGTTTACTTTTGCTAATCTGGCTTTTCTATGTTAATGATTTTTAGGCAGACAAAATTACATAGAGATACTAGATAAACAGATTAAAACTAAAGTAATTAAAGTAAATGACTTACCAGTTGCCCCAATTATGAAATCCTGCAGCTTGGAGTACATGAACAGCAAACTGACAAATATAGACGAAGAAGAATACAAAGAATCTAAATGAACTGTCACTCCTTAAATAAAAAAAAAAGGTAGAGAGGGGGAAGAAAGAAGAGTAGTGTCATTTTTCTTGTAACTTTATATTTACATGAAGACAGACATTCAAACACTAAGAAATAACAGTATTTTTAAAAATACCACTGGCAACTATTTAAGGCTATCAAGATAATATATGCGAACCCTTTTTCCAAATACTCAATGACATTTTAACTCATTTTTTGTCCTTTCTCTTTTCAACTATATCACAAATACCTTGGCAAAAAAAGTTTTTGTTTTCTTTTAAATTATTGAACAGTTTCATTGAGTTTAATTAACATATAATAAACTGCAACTATTTAAATACACAATTTGATAAGGTTTGACATATATATATATACTCATGCATCTATTTCAGTCAAAATAGTAAGCATTTCCCAAAAGTCTCCTTGTCCACCTTGATAATCCCTCCCTTTTCATTCCACCCACTGCTGTCACTATAGTTTTCATAGTTTAGAATTCTAAATAAATGAGATCATACAGTATATAATTTCCTATCTGCTTTCTTTCATTCAGCACAATTATTTTGAGATTCACTTGTTTTCTTGCAACGTATCAAGAGTTCATTCCTTTTCACTGAGTAGTAGTCTACTGTACAGATACAACACAGTCTGTCAATTCATTCACCTACAGATAGACTGTTAGGTCGTTTGTAGTTTTTTTACTATTACAAATAAAGGTGCTATTAACATTCATGTATAGTCTTCCCATGAACATAAATTTCCTTTTCTCTTGGGTAACTACCTAAAAGTAGAATGGCTACATCACATGATAGGTATATGTTTAACTTTTTAAGAATCTGCCAAACTGTTTTCCAATGGGTTTATTCTATTTTATAGTCCCAGTGGCACTGTAGGAGTATGCCAGTTCCTCCACGTCCACCAACACTTGGTATGGTCAATCCTTTAAATTGTAGACATTCTAGTAGGTATATACTACTATCTCATTTGATTTTAATTTACATTATCCTAATAGCTAATGTTGAGCACTTTTTCATTGCCTTTTGCCATCCATCTTCTGTGGTGAATTGTTAAAAATCTTTAAAAATCTTTTCCCAATGTTTTAACTTTTTTCCTATTATTGCTAGGTTTTGTGCGCTTGCATGTACCAGTCCTTTATCAGATATATGTTTGGCAGAATTTTTCTCCCAGTCTCCGGCTTATCCTTTTATTCTTTGCAGAATGTCTTTTAAATAGCAAAAGTTTTGCCTTTTTATGAACTCCAATTTGTGAATTTCTTTTATGGATCTTGATTTATCTATGAAATCTCTGACAAAGCCAAGAACACAGATTCTTTTTCATGTTTTTCTCCAATAGTTTTACAGTTTCAGTTTTGCATTTAAGTGTATGTTCCTTTTTGAGTTAATTTTTTAAAATATAGTATGAGGTATGGATTAAAGATATTTTTCTCATTTATGCAGCATCATTCTTTAAAAGACTGTCCTTTCTGCACATTACCACTGCATCTTTTTAAAAAAATCAGTAATCTGTACATGGGTGGATTTATTTTTGGATACTCTCTTCTGTCCCATTGTTCTACCTGTCTACCTATATGTCAGTATCACACTATTATGATTACTGGGGTTTTCTATTAAGTCTTCAAATTAAGTAATGTTAGCTCTCCAAATTACTTGTCCTTTTTCAAAGTTGTTTTGGTTATTCTAGGCTTTTACATTTCTATATGCCTTTTAGAATCATCTTATTTGATACTATAAAACAACCTGCTGGGATTTTTACTGGAATTGCCTTGCATATACAGATCCTTTTTTTTAAAAGATTTTATTTAGTTATTTGACAGAGAGAGAGAGAGATCACAAGTAGGCAGAGAGGCAGGCAGAGACAGAGGGGGAAGCAGGCTCCCTGACGAGCAGAGAGCCCAATGCGGGGCTCTATCCCAGGACCTTGAGATCATGACCTGAGCCGAAGGCAGAGCCTTAACACACTGAGCCACCCAGGTGCCCCACAGATCCATTTTGAGAGAATTCACATAACAGTAACATCAAGTCTTCCCAACTATTAACAAGGTATATTTCTCCATTTATATTTTCTACACAAATGGCCAAATGACCTGCAAATAAAGACAGTTTTACTTTTTACTTTCTAGTCTGGATGCCTTTTTTTTTCTTGCCTCTTTATATCGGACAGAACTTCCACTACAATGGAAGTACTGAGAATGAACATCCTTATCTTGCTCTTGATGTTAGGTAGAAAGGCTTAGTCTTTCACTGTTCAGTATTGTGTTAGCTTTTGCAGGTTTTCATAGATGCTCTTTATCAAATTTAAAAAGTGTTCTCTTTTTTTAAAGATTTATTTATTTATTTTAGAGGAAGGGAGAAAGACCAAACACGGGGGGAAGGGGCAGAAGGAAAGGGAGAAAGAGTATCAAGCAGACTGCATGCTGAACGCAGAGCCGACACGCGGCTCGGTCCCACAACGTGAGATCAGGACCTCAGCCAAAACTAAGAGATGGACACTTAACCAAATGCGCCACCCAGGTGCTGCTAAAGTTCTCTTTTTTCTAAGTTTACTGCGTATTTTCATCATGAGTGATTGGGTGCTGTATTTTTTCAAATATTTCTTCTACATTAAGAAAATCATATGGTTTTTCTCTTTTAATCTATAATATGGTGAATTATGCTAATTAATTTTTAAATGTTAAACCAGCCTTGAATTCCTGGAAACGTTCTACCCACTTGATCATAACATGGTATCCTTTAAACAAATTGTTGCATTTGATTTGTTTGGCAAGATTTTCAACCACCCCAAATTTATTCCATTTTCCTTTAATTGCAGTGACCATTCCAACCCCAAAACACATTTTTCAAGGCCCTTAACATTTCAACTTTCTCGACTCAACATAAAGCTGTTTCCTTCCCCAAAGATTAAGAATGGAAGCCATAGGAATAAACTTCAATTTTCATCTCCATATAATGACTTCCCAAGTTTATATATACCACCAACCTTCCTTATTGCTTATCTATGAGGAGGCAGTATCACTCATTTCAGAATTAACACTTGCATAAAAATCTTCAGTCCATCATTCCAGTTCCTCTGGAACACTCTACTTAAGTAGTTACTTAACTTCTCCCCTAACATGTGTCTTCAGTTCTTCCACTAAGATCTTCCCAGTTATAAACACAGAGTTCTCATCTTCAACTAGCCCTCCTTTAACCTTACCTCCCGACCTAGACTTCCACCTACTTGATCTCCCTCCTTCCCATCAATAAGAAGTCTTGATTTCCTCTACTCCCCTCTTCTCATTCACTTCTCAACACATTGTAACTTAGCCTTTCCTCACCTATTCCTCCAGAGGTACTTCAAAGTCACAGGCAGTCTATGAATTTCCAAACCAAATTTCTCAAGTCTGTCTTTATTGTGTGTGTGTGTATGTGGGTTTTTTTTTTTTTAAAGGAATCTCACACTAAAGATCTTCCTTAAAAACTCTTTGACCTTGACTTCTATAATATTACTCACTTCTACTTCTGTTTCTTCTCTAATCTATATTACTTCTCAGGCTCTTATTTCAAGATCCACCTTCATGTCATATTGTAAAACTTTCAGGAAGGTTCCTTAGGTGATGTTTGTATCCTCTAATGTTTGACCCACCAAGAACAGGATGAAATCCAAATAATGTAACCCAGCATATGTATATCTTCGTAACAGAAACTGGAAGAACATGCTTTGCTATCTCAATGCTTTTATTTACACTGTGTCTAAAATGCCTACTACGGTCCTCTTTTCTGCATGGCAAACATGTACTCAGCTTTCAAGATGAGTTGCTAATAGAGGACAATTAAGCTCTACCCCTTAAGAGTAGAATCCACAATTATTATTTGGAATTCTGTATGTAAGATTTGTCCTTTCAGCTCCATCTGTTTATTCATCTTTTGTTTCTATCAGTATGGACTCATGGATATTTACTTCATTCTTTAGGTTAAAATTAAACACTATCATTATTTTGTTGCTAAAAGTGTTCCAGTTTAGAATCTATTTGCTTAAACATTTGATCTCTGCTCATTTTGTATTCTCCTTGCTTTAGAATCTCCCATTTCTCCAAAGTGCAAAAAGGCAGACTTTAACAGTTCATGAATAATGTTTTCTATACTAGATTTAAATCAAATGGTTCCACCTTTCACAGTAATTTATCAGTAATATATTACACCAAAGTTGGTATTACTTACTGACCATAAAACATAGAAAACTTAAACAACAAAAAGTTCACAATATAAAATTCTATTTTTAGGGATGCCTGGGTGGCTCAGTTGGTTAAGCAGCTGCCTTCGGCTCAGGTCATGATCCCAGTGTCCTGGGATCGAGTCCCACATGGGGCTCCTTGCTTGACAGGGAGCCTGCTTCTCCCTCTGCCTCTGCCTGCCACTCTGTCTGCCTGTGCTCTCTCTCTCTCTCACTCTAACAAATAAATAAATAAAATCTTTTTAAAAAATTCTATTTTTATTAATACCAAATAGAAATCCCATGTATACTTCATTTCTCCAGGCTAATACATGGTAAACAAATACCATTTTTAATAAATCAATTTCTTTACTCTTTTCAAATAGGTACTCCTGAAATATATTTCTATTTCCCTATCCCTTTAGTAGAAAAAGATCCTAACTTACGATTTTCTTGTTCTTAAGTTTTTGCTTCATTACCTGTGTACCAAGAAACCATATTATCAAAATGGTTAAAATTATATATGGAATATATACTCTGAATAAAAGCTTCCTACATAATGTCTAAAGGCTTCACAACAGCTATTTCAGTTCCCTAAGAAGGCTCTTTCTTGGTTCCAAACTCACAGATAAATTCTAGAAGCTACAACTGCCTAATAACCACCTCTGGCTAAGAAATCTATTAGAAAATACAGAATATGTTTTCAAGTACTATGAAAGAAGTCCTACTAGAAAGCAAATATTTCTAAATACTGCTTTCAGATACAAATTGAAGAATGTTAAAACTGGTTCACCTTTCTCTTTTATACGTATAGTTAGCACATATAAAAGTAAAGTTAGCATTCTAAATTGATCAAATAAAACCCCAAAGTCTTTGAAACCCATTTGGTCTACTTCTACTTTCTGAACAGACTAGATACCTTTCTCAATATACCTTGTTTGTTTTATGTGATTAACCAATTTTTCTATTTGTGGACAAGGAGACAGTAAAATTCATGTCATTGAACACCTACCAAATAAATATGATTATTTTAAGATACTTCATATTTCTGAGATATAAACTCCATACACCAGCAATTAGTTAACTACCTAAATTCTTACATCCAAAAATACACAAATCTTCTATATAACCCATGCAAATTATCACAAATGCAATATTAGTCAAACTCAATTTTTAAAAAGTTGCCTCATTTTAAAAAAAGATTTATTTAAGAGAAAGAATGGGAAAGCAAGTAAGAGAAAGTGAGAATAGGGGGAGGGGAAGAGGGGGAATTGAGGGGGGGGAGAGAGAGAATCTCAAGTAGACTCCCCACTGAGCAGAGAGCCTGATGCACTATGGGTCTCAATCCCACAACCCTTATATCACAATCTAAGCAGAAATCAAGAGGTGGATGGTCAACATCCACCAACATCCAACATCCAGGTGCCCCAGGTTGCCTCATTTTTAACTGAACAACCAGTCACTGAAAATATAACTATATCAACGTGACATTTAAACATGTGAGTCTGACTATCCTGTGAAAATAATTTACAATACAGGGTTATATTCCCTGCCAAAAGCCTAAAAATTATTAAAAATTCATATGCAAAAAATTGAGCTAATCACAGTTTTAAAAGTCTATTAAGTATAAATAACTTCCCATATACTGAATAAAGGAAAACTCTGTAAGGTGTAAATTAACAAATTTGACCAATACAATCATCAGACGAATACCAAGTTCATTTGAGATGCTTGAGGGAAAAGTCAGGTAAGGCTGCCAGAAGACACCCAGGTGAAGGGCTGTAAAGGGACAGAGCCAAAATGAGAAGTCCAGGAGAAAAAAACATCATCAGGAGTGTAGAAGGACTTCTATTGGCACCCAGAACCAAAAGCGGTAGGTCGTATATAATAGGAAAGATTAGGAAATAAACTGTTCAAATAACCCAGCTTGTATATAGCTATTTTAAGCCAAAGAAGAAAAAGTACAAATACACTTGAAAAAAAACTGCTATCAATTGATTTAGGCTAAGCTCTTTTAAATTGTAATCTACCTCAGTTTACAATCAACTATTTATGGTATTGTGAATATGTTTTTATAATAAACTCACCTATGGAATCTATTTCCTCATCAGAATCAAATAATAAAAGCTTTCTACTACTTGCCATCCTAGCTCTTCCAGATCAAAGTCTACTAGAAAACTGCATCTCAAATAAGCCAGTTGGTTTTGGCTTAATGTCTTCGAATAATACACTGCCAAGTCACAACATACCTTTTTTTTTAAAGAAGTATTTATTTGAGAGAGAAAAAAAGAGCAAGCACACAAGCAGAGGAAGGGCAGAGGGACAGAAGAGAATCCCAAGCAGCTTCCCCCCAAGTGTAGAGCCCAACCATAAGGCTCAATCCCACAACCCATGAGATCACAACCTGAGCCGAAATCAAGAGCCAGATGCTCAACCAACGAGCCACCCATGGGCCCCAGAGAGTGAGAATCTAAAGCAAAGCTTCACACCCAGTGCAGAGCCCCACACAAGGCTCAATTTCAAACCTTAGGATCATGACCTGACCCAAAATGAGGAGTCAGATACTTAACCAACTGGGCCACCCAGGTGCCCTGTTATAACGCCTTAAAACAAAAATTTCTCCCCTAAATTTTCATAATAAATTCTCAGAAAATAGATTTATATGATCTTAAAAGTTTATTTCACATTACCTATCAGTAATCAGAGATACTAATTACAACTACAGTTTGGGGAAGCAGAGAAGAAAAGGTATTTCATCATTTCAAAAGAGCAAACAAAAATTTTACATTTGTAAAACGTATAAAGGAGCTCTCATGATAAGGGAGGACAGCACAACTTAACTAACTAAAATACTAAACATTTTACATTCGGTAACTTGGAGGTAAGAGCATGTAGCTTTATAGACAGACTTGGGTTTGAATCCAAAAGTCTCCCATTAAAAGTTGTGTAACCTCAAGCAAAATCTAAGCCTAAATCTGAGACTTTCTATTTACAGAATGGGATTAACAGCGGAATCTACTTTTACATGGATGAAATGGATGTAAAGGGCTTAGCAGGGAATGTACAGGCACATAGTTAAGTAATTAATCAATAAATGTCTTGTTGGTACCTCTACTTCACTAGTACAATACTACACTAAAATGGTTTTGTTCACAGAATATTCTTCCCATACAAGTGAAATCTGGCCTTTGACAAGATCCTAGGCATTTCTGGGTCATGGCTGGTAACTTCATTGCTACTAAAAAAACAAAGTAATATGTAAAATTCTTACAGACCTAAAGACATTGCAATAAAAAGCAACCTACAAATTACAGCTACTTGCCTTGTCTTAGTTACTTTGGGATGCAATTCTATTTTCCTTCTAATAATTTTGTGCTGAAATCAATTCCTTCTCCAAGAACAGGTGTTACACAGATAAGCTTTAAAAGGAAACAGCACGAACCCATCCAAGTTGTGCATAAAATATTGCATATGTTTATTTTTCTTAAAAAGAAGACTCAAAAATTTTAGATTCATAATGGAGTCTGTAACATAAAAACCATTAAAAACCACTCAATAGATTAGTCTAAATGAAAAAGCATAGAAATGGGACGAAAGAGACCCTAAACCCCTAGACTTTGTCTTCCTCCCATCTATGCTATGCCAAAAGCAGAGGCGCATAATAAAAGGTTCACATGTAATGAAATTTCAAACCTAGACCTGGGTTCAAGGTCTATATTCTCTACACTTAACATTCTATCTTCTACATTTAACTGACTCTGTATTTTGTAATAATAGCTAACATTTATTGAACATTATGTGTCAGTGACCATGGCAAACACATGCATTATCCATTTAATGTTCACAATACCCGCTGTGAGGAGGCAATAATATTGACTCCATTTTACTGATGAATAAACAAATTTAGAGAGGTTAAGTGATCCAAATGCAGAGCTGGTAATAGAAATGGTGAGACTCATCTGTGTAACTGTGAAGCTAATGTTTTTAACCATGGGATAAATCTATCCCTAGGCTATTATTTCAATTCCATTTTGCACAAGAAAGCCAATTATCTTTCAATAGGATACCACTCTCTAAATTAACTTCAAATCCTCAGTGTAGTGTTTTCTGTATAAGGGGAGATTATAAATTTTCTTTCCATTTGTAATAATTTAGGTTCTTTAAAATACTCCCTTTTAAGACGAGCTGGAGAGGTTACGACTGACAAAATACTATTTCGTAGCTAATCAGAAAATAAGGATTGAAATGTACTAAAACTTTTACTTGATTAAGCAAAAATTTTCCTAACAACTAAAATCTCACAACTGAATTGCCATTCAATTTAGAAAGCATAAACAGCTAAAATCAATCAGGAGTTAACCATTTAAACAACTTAATATTAATGCCTATAGTCCTATTATTTCCACAGTATAAGTTTCCTAACTACTTAGTTTACTTCCAAATATCCTTTTATCCCTTCAAGTACTTCCTTAAATGTTCACATACACTTAAATTCTTAATCAACTATCTTAATTTCATACTGCAAGTTAATAAGTATGTACTGCTTCTTCCTTATAGTAAAATACCACAGAGAAAAATAATATATCTCATAGATTATATAACTTTTTAGAGTTATATAATCTATGAGATATATTATTTTTATAAAATAAACTAAATAAAATTTTATTAAAAATAAACTAAAAACCTTTTAGTTTATAACTAAATAACTCTTTCATTAAAAATAAACTAAAAATGGGATGCCTGGGTGGCTCAGTTGGTTAAGCAGCTGCCTTCGGCTCAGGTCATGATCCTAGCGTCCTGGGATGGAGTCCCACATCGGGCTCCTTGCTTGGCAGGGAGCCTGCTTCTCCCTCTGCCTCTGCCTACCACTCTGCCTGTGCTCGCTCTCTCTAACAAATAAATAAAATCTTTAAAAAAAAAGAAAATAAAAATAAATAAACTAAAAACCTTATCACCAATATCAATTCATCTTGAATTTCTTATTAAAGGGGCTTTTCTTATTTTAATATAAGTTATGTATGTTACAGATACATTACATATGTTTACTTATATGCATAAGTAAATATATGCACATGTATCATTCTGTTCTGTTCTATATCTAAACTACTCTTAACTATACTGTATATAAATGTGTCTTACCTACCGGTTTTTGCCCTTTTTTTTTTTAAGATTTTATTTATTATTTATTTGACAGACAGAGATTACAAGTAGACAGAGAGGCAGGCAGAGAGAGTAAGGGAAGCAGGCTCCCTGCTGAGCAGAAAGCCCAATGCAGGGCTCGATCCGAGGACCCTGGGATCATGACCTGAGCCAAAGGCAGAGACTTTAACCCACTGAGCCACCCAGGCGTCCCTTGGGTTTTTGCCTTTCAAGGAACAATGCTACTCACCTTATTTGTGTTCTTATTATCGGGTGTGTGCAAAATAACCAGCTAAGAGAACAAAGAATCTAGAACTGACCAAAAGATACTTTAAAAACATTTGTCTTACCAACCTTAAATTATTTACATATTTACTGAAAATCTCTAGAATTATAAAGTGCTAGGGATTTTAAAACTCTACAGCTAACACCACCTTCTGCATCTCAGCTGGACTATAAAAGGCAAATTTGAAAGTATAGTTGACCCTTGAACAACACAGGTTTGGCCTGCGTAGGCCCACTTATACATGGATTTTTTTTCAATAAATGTATTGGAAATTTTTTTTGGAGATTTACAACAATTTGAAAACACAGACAAACCACGTAGCCTAGAAATATCAAAAAAAGAAAAAAAGGTCACAGACACAACTAAATGTAAATACTAAAGACATTGCTTTAGGAGCAAAATTATTTTGCATATTTTTATGGTAGTAAATGACAAATCTATTATAAAAAGTTATCACAACTTATACATACAACACCTAGACTATACATGATACTATTTATAGTCAAGAGACACATAAACAAATGTAAAGATGTGGCATTAAGTGATAACTGCATATAATTAACTGTAGCACATACTGTGCCACTGTAATAGTTTCATACCCACCTCCTGTTGCTATTGTGGTGAGTTCATGTATTGCCAGTACCCACTTAAAATGCCATGTGACATTAACATCTCTGGGTAAGCAGTTTATCTCTCTAGTAAGCAGCATACTGCAGTAAAAAGTGATCTCTCACAATTCTTGCATATTCCTCATTATGTGTATGTAGTACAATATAGTAAACCTTGAATAACACCATGGGATGCATACAAACTGCCTCTAGTGATGCTGGAAGTGCTTCCAAGAACAGAGAAGAGTCATGACAGGAAAAAGTTGAATCGCATGTTATGTACCACAGGTTGAAAGGTCTGCAGCTGTCCATCATTTCAAGATAAATGAATCCAGCATAAGGAAATTCATGAAGCCATCACAGCAACTACGCTAGCAAGTGCAATGAGCTTACATTTTTTGCTAAATACCTTTTTATTTCATACTGAAAATGCAGCTGTTATGTGGGTGCAGGAATTCTATAATAAAGGCATATCTATCTAATATGATCAAGAAGCAAGGTCATTACATGACAACTTGAAGCAAAAGGAAAGTGAAGGATCTAAAGCTGGAGAATCTGACACTAATAAAGGATGGTTTGATAATTTTAGAAAAAGGTTTGGCTTAAAAAATGTCAAGACAGGGACGCCTGGGTGGCTCAGTTGGTTAAGCGGCTGCCTTCGGCTCGGGTCATGATCCCAGCGTCCTGGGATCAGGTCCCACATCGGGCTCCTTGCTCGGCAGGGAGCCTGCTTCTCCCTCTGCCTCTGCCTGCCACTTTGTCTGCCTGTGCTCGCTCCGGCTCTCTCTCTCTCCAGCAAATAAATAAATAAATAAATAAATAAATAAATAAAATGTCAAGACAGGGACGCCCGGGTGGCTCAGTTGGTTAAGCAGCTGCCTTCGGCTCAGGTCATGATCCCAGCGTCCTGGGATCGAGTCCCGCATCGGGCTCCTTGCTCAGCAGTGAGCCTGCTTCTCCCTCTGCCTCTCCCTGCCACTCTGTCTGCCTGTGCTCGTTCCTGCGCTATCTGACAAATAAATAAATAAAATCTTAAAAAAAAAAAAAGCTATTTAAAAAAAAAAAGTCAAGATAACAGGAGAAGCAGTTTCTGCCCACCAAGAGACAGCAGACGAGATCCCAGATGCCATTAAAAAAAAAAAAAAAAAAAATCATTGAGAAGAAAAGGTATTTGCCAGAATAGGTGTTTAAGGCAGATGAAAGTGCTCAATCAAGAAAAAAAAAATGCCACAAAGGACACATATTAGTAAGGAAGAGAAGCGAGCACCAGGATTTAAGGAAGGAAGGGACAGGCTAACTCCACTGTTTTGTACAAATGCAATCAGGTTTATAATCAAGACCACCCTTATCTATAAAGCTTTTAACCTCCAAGCCTTCCAGGGAAAAGATAAACACCAGTTGCCAATCCTTTGGTTATACAACAAGGAGGCCTGGACAATGAGAACCCTTCTTCTGAATTGGTTTTATGGATGCTTTGTTCCTAAAATTAGTAAATATAGTATTTCTAATACAGGATTATGAATATGACTATAATACTATATGCCAATAAAAACTTTATGATTCATTCATTAGCACATAGGCTAGGCTACTATAAAGCAACCATCCTACTGCCTCCTCAGTATCAATGCATGAATTATTATACCTATAAATAAATGTGAATTTCATTTTCATTTTTGATATCTAGTGTAATACATAAAATATCTAGAGTGTTTTCTATCATGTAAAGACAATATTGACGTATACACTGACAGATGACTCACCTTGTCTAAGGTCATGTTTCATGTCTAAGAAGGAACTTTCCTGTATCTTTCAAATTAAAACCAAAATGTAGTGGGTAAAGGATTCTGCTTAGTATATAGAAAAATGGAAAGAGCACTGCTCTCAACCATAAGAATAAAACAAAAGCTGGATGATGTGCAAAATCACAGTTGTATTACAACTTACCCAAGGCAACCAGCCAACTAGAAATCTAACTCAAGGAGAGACAAGAAACTAGCAGTTATTTAGAGAGCAGACTATGAGTGACAAAGTCAGGAAAGAACTCAGCAAAAGCTTAAAATGTATTACTGAAGGTTGAAAACTGGCTTGAGTAATGAACCCCTAGGAGGCAAAACACAGAGGAATTCACATCCACCTATAGGCTCTTCTCCATACACTCCCTTAGGGGCTCAGAAGAAAGCCTGGAGGCAGGCCTCACTCCAGGTACAAGCCTGAGAGAAAGGGGCAACAGTACCTTTAAATTCCTCTACCTTTCTTCAAAACAAAACACTTCTTGGAGGAAGAAGGAAAAGAGCAAGTATCATCTTCCTCAGGGCAGGGAAAGAGAACAGGTAAAGAGCACAGAAAAAAATATCCTCTAACACTGGAGGAAGGACAAGGGTATGTCAGAGTCCAGACTATTACAAATACCTTACAGAGTGGAGAGGGGGAGGATCATTGGTAAAACTGAACCACCCCACCCACCACACCCCACCCCACCCCACCTCACCACAGAGACAAAGCCTGCCCTCAGACTGTGGCTGAATCAGAACCACAAGGAAGAATATCTTCCAGTCTTCAGCTAGACTCCACCCCCTTACCACCAGGCTAGCCACTAGGCTAACAAGTAGAATGAACAGTTCACTCCCATGGGGGAGAAAAAAAGAGTGCAGAAAATCCTTCTCAGAAGGACAGACACAAAGAGGAGATACAAAGGAGATGCTAAAAAAATTACTCTGGGAAACAAGGCCTCACTCCAGACATAAGGTAACAAAGGAATTTGAAGACTGTGAGACACCTGTGAGCAACCATAAACCATACCAACAAAAAAATCCCCAAACTTCAATTCTTGACTGAATTGCCTGAACTGTTCCCTCCACACAAATACACTAAAACCCTACTAACAGAAAAAACATGCTGTTTCCTTACATAAACCCTATTTATCTCAGTCTCTATTGTCTTTGAAACATACTCAGTTTTTAATTTTCTTTTTTTCTTTTTTTTTAAGGAATTTCTATACCCAATATGGGGCTCAAACTCATGACCCCAAAATCAAGAGATACAAGCTCTGCCCAACTGAGCCAGCCAGGTGCCCCAAAATGTATCTAGATTTGAATAAGAAATTGTAAGGTATAAAAAGAAACAAGAAAAAACATACTGACAAGAGACAAAACAATAAAAAACTCAGATATAGCTTAGATGTTAGCGCTATAAAAAATTTAAAATAACTATGATTAATATGTTCAAGACTGAAGTCACAAAGGTGAACAACATGAACAAAAGAAGAATCTCAGCATATATATAAGCTATAAGAAATAACCAGACATGTCAGAGAGAAAAACATGAGAGCAGACAGAATACCTTTGACAAGCTCATCAACACATTCAAAACATCTGAGGGTGAACTTGTAGAAATTATACAAAATGAAATGCAGAGATAAAAGAGTGAAGAAAAAAGTAACAGAACACCCAAAAGATGTAAGGCAGTATCAAACAGTCCAAATTATGTGCAGTAAGAACTCGGGAAAGAAAAGCAAAGAAGCAAAACGATTATCTGAACAATGATGACTGAGAATTTTCCAAAGTTAACAATAGACTCCAAACCACAGATCAAGAACATTATGGAACAGTAAGGATGCAAAACAAAACCACATACCGCCAAATACACACAGACATACCACACACAATCACATTCAAAATGCCCAGAGCACACTGGGCATTAGATACATAAAAAAAAAAAAAAAAAAGAAAGAAAAGAAAAAAAGAATAAGAATTACAGAAGACTTATAAGAACATTTACAAGCCAGAACATAAAATGATGTGTTTCGAGTACTGAATAAACAAAACTATGAAGCAAAAATTCTATATCCAATGAAGGTATCTTTAATAAAATGAATGGAAAATAAAGATTTTTCTTCCAGGCAAAAAATAGAGAACTCGTTATCAGTATGCCTATTATTAAAATAAATATTAAAGAGAATTCTTCAGATAAAATAATTTTAATGAGACAGAAATAGGGATGGAAATTTTAAAAAGAAAAATGAAAAGCAAGCCGCCTGGGTGGCTTAGCTAGATAAGCAGCTGCCTTCCATTCAGGTCATGATCCTGGAGTCCTGGGATCGAGCCCTGCATTGGGCTCTCTGCTCAGCAAGAAGCTGGCTTCTCCCTCTCCCACTTCCACTGCTTTGTGTTCCCCCTCTCACTGTATCTCTATCAAGTAAATAAATTAAAAAAAAATATATATATATAAATCACATATATATTTATGATATATATCATAAATATTTATCTACCTAACAAGATAGTATCAAACTACATGAAACAAAAACCAGTAGAACTAAAAGAAGAAACAGGAAAATCCACAAATAAATTGGAAATTTCAACCTATCACTCTTGGGAATTAACAAAACAGTAGACAAAAAATTAGGGCGGTTACAGAAGACTGGAGCAACAATCAAACAATATGACCACACTTATATTTACATAACATTCTTCCCATCTAAAGCAGAATATACATTCTTTCAAGGACACACAAAAGAGGTGTTCCTTTCAGAGTTTTAAAACCCTTAGCACTGCTACATTCTATGAGTTTTCAAAATAGCTTCTGCACTTAATCTGTTACAAGGATGTTATTTTGGTTGAAAATTAAGAAAATTAACCCCACACCTATAGTTAGAAAAGGATAACCTTAAGCTCCCTGAAAGAGACTCAAGTGTTTTAACATCACACCTACAAAAACTATTATGAAATAAGCTGCATAAAAAGTAACAGGTCATTTTTCTTCTCCATACTCTCAACATTTAGCTGGCAGAGACCTTTATAATGAACAGGAAGTTCTTAACTATCTTGGGTAAAAAAACTATTCAAGAAAAAAGCACAGCTAGTCAATATTCTAAAACAAATTAACTCACAAATTATAATTTAATTTGTGGATTCACCACAAATTAAATAATAATGTAAATGTAACAAATTAGGAATGAACACATGAGCCCTATTTAGTCTGAAGGCCTCAGTGGAAAATTTCAGCAACTAACTACCCATTCAAATGCTTGCAAACATTAAACATGACTTGTAGACTATAAAGCACCATATATTCCCATACAGATGTAAGAAAATATGATAAACAACAGGTTCTCCATCAGGTACAGAAAGAATATTATCTTTCCATCAGATAAGTTTAATGTCATACTTCACTCTGGTGTCAAAAAAGAAAAATTCTCAAGTAAGACCTAGAATAGCCAAAGCAGCCTTAAAAAAAAGAAAAGCAAAGCTGGAGGCATCAAAATTCTGGACATCAAGCTATATTACAAAGCTATAGTAATCAATACATTATGGTACTAGAACAAAAATAGACACACAGATCAATAGAACAGAAGAGAAAATGAACCCGTGACTGATGACCCGTGAAAATGAACCCCCAGAAATGAACCCGTGACTGCATGGTCAATTAATCTTCAACAGAGCAAGAAAGATTATCCAATGGGAAAAACACAGTCTCTTCAACAAATAGTGTTGAAAAAAATGGAGAGCAACATGCAAAAGAATGAAACTGGACCACTTTCTTACACCATACACAAAAATAAATTCAAAATGAATTTAAGACCTACATTTGAGACCTAAAACCATAAAAATCCTAGAGGAGAACAGAGGCAGCAGGTAACCTCTTTGGCATTGGGCATAGCAACTTCCTTCTAGATAGGTCTCCTGAGACAAGTTGGGAAACAAAAGCAAAAATAAACTATTGGGATGTCATCAAAATAAAAAGCTTCTGCACAACTCCTTTTGCTTTACATATGATTATGGCTTGAAAGTTGGCCCAAAGAGTTATTCAGCTATTTCTGACTATTTCTGTGGGCATGGGATAAGTCTCTGGGTGTTCTTCTTACTTGAGTTTTTCCTCTTAATCATTGTACTGTTGCTCCTGCCCTATTTTCATCATGGTTTACTGCTCTTCTGAGCCCTTCTTTGTTCACTGCCACCTTCTGTGGCCCTACCACTATCTTTATGTATTTACACTGCTCGTGTCTCCCACTGGTCTGGTCAGTACTGCTACTGTCTGGGGGCAAATAGTTTGCTTTCTGCTTCTATTAGAAGACCTCTGCAGGAACCAATGCCCGGGTAGAAAAATCTCAGCTGTAATTGAATTGCTAGAGGCGCAGAACAAAAAACTCTTGGAGTTAAAGTCTCCAGGGAGACCTAGTCATGGAGGAGCCCCATGTTTGTTTTACCAACAGCCCAACCTGGTTCTACCAGTGAAAACCAGGGGAAATCCCCTCATGCTTGTGGCAGGAGGAGAAGAAAAGGAACCATTTGGAAATTCTCGAAGGCACTCTGTTCTTAACAAGATCTGCCCTCAGCAGAAACTAACCAGAGCCTAATTTGCAGAGGGCTTTACTAGAGCCTAACCCACATTAGGAAAGGGAAATATCCAACTCCAGCTAATTCTAGCCATACTGTCCCATCTAAGAGGGTTGGGAGTTTGAGAACCATCAGTGAAGCTCACAGTCCAGAGGCACAGGCTCCCTAAAAGACACCTAATCTTGGGACTAAAGAATATCTCCCCTCCCCCACAACCATAAGTCATATTACTAAAGGCAAAATTTACAGCAGTTCCTTTTACCTAGAGCATCAAGTCTAGCGCAAGTAAAAATTACAAAGTATACAAAAATGCAAAAAATACAGCAAGCATCAGACCAGAGTCAGACATGGCTGGGATGTTGGAATTACCACAACAGAAATTTCACAACTATGATTAATATGCTAAGGGCTCCAATGTATAAAGTAGGCAGGATGCAAGATGAAATTAGCAATATAAGTAAGCAGAAAGATGGAGAAACTAAGAAAGAACAAGCAGAAACGATCAATTGTAGCACAAATAAAGATTGCCTTTGATGGGCTTACTAGTAGACCAGACATGGTTGAGGAAAGAATATGAGCTTGAGGACATATTAACAGCAACCTCCAAAAATAAAAAGAAAAAAGAAAAAGACTTTGAAAAAAATTAAAGGATACCCAAGAACTATGGGACAACTTACAAAAGTTGTAATATATGCAAAACAGGAATGCCAGAAGAAAGGAGGAGAATATTACAAACACTTATGACTAAGAATTTCCCCCAAATTAATGTCAATTACCGAATAACAGATCCAGGAAGTTCAGAGAACACCAAACAGAAGTACATCAAGGAAAATTATATTCAAACCAAAAAACTCAAAGATAAAGAAAAAATCCTGAAAAATGCCAGAGGGAAAAAACATATTAGCAATAAAGAAACAAAGATGATACTTACATCCAAAATCTCCTTAGAAATCTGCAAAGTAGACAGTTCGGTAAAATATTTAGAGCTGAGAGAGAAAAAAAATCAACAAACCAAGAATTCTGAACCCTGTAAAATTATTCCTCAAAAGTAAAGGAGAGAAACTGACATAAAACAACAAACAAAACCTGAAGGTATTTGTTGCTAGTAGACCACCCTTGCAAGAAATGTTAAGTTTTTCAGAGGGAAGGAAAATAATGTCAGAAAAAGAGATCCACATAAAGGAAGAGCATCAAAGAAGGAGTAAATGAAAGGAAAAGACTTAACTATGTGTAGATAAATGCTTACATATAAGTGACAAAAATGATAGCAACTGATAAAAAGGAAAAGAGGGAGAAATTAGAATTTTTTAAAAGATTATATTTATTTATTTGACAGAGAGAGAGATCACAAATGGGCAGAAAGGCAGGCAGAGAGAGTGAGGGGGCGAAGCAGGCCCCCCGCTGCGCAGAGAGCTGGATGGGAGGCTCAATCCCAGGACCGCCAGACCATGACCTGAACCAAAGGCGGAGGCTTTAACCCACTGAGCCACCCAGGCACCCCAGGATTATTATTTTTTTTAATATTTTATTTATTTATTTGACAGACAGAAATCACAAGTAAGCAGAGAGGTAGGCAGAGAGAGAGGAGGAAGCAGGCTCCCCGCTGAGCAGAGAGCCCGATGCAGGGCTCGATCCCAGGACACTGGGATCATGACCCGAGCCGAAGGCAGAGGCTTTAACCCACTGAGCCACCCAGGCGCCCCCAGGATTATTTTTATATTATAAAGTACTCCCAGGAAGTGGTATATGTTACTTAAAAGTGGATGTGGATTAGTTGTAAATGTATATTGTAGACTCCAGGAACAGAGAGATTGGAGAAAAAGCAGTGACAAAATCCAACACTCATTCGTGATAAAAGCTCTCAGTAAACTGTCTGCAAAAACCTACAATTAGCAGTCACATTTCATGGTGAGAAACTAGGAAGCTCTCCTTCTAAGATGAAGAATAAGGCAAGAAAATCTCTCACCACAGCTTGTCAAAATCAAACCTGAAGTCCAAGTTAATGCACTAGGACAAGAAAAACAAACAAAAGGTATAAAGACTGAGAAAGAAGGAATTAAACTATTTTTTGTTTGCAGATAACATGATTATCTACGTAGAAAATATGAAAGAATCAACAAAACCTCCTAGAACTAATAAGCAATTAATGCAAAGTGGCAGGATACAATGTTAATATACAAAAATCAATTGCTCCATTACACAGCAGCAATGAACAAGTAAAATTTGAAATTAAAAACACAATACCATTTATAACAACACCCAACAAATGAAAACCGCAGGTATAAATCTAACAAAATATGTACAAGATCTATACGAGTAAAATTACAAACTGATAAAAGAAATAAAGGAAATAAATGGAGAAATATTCCATCTTCATGAATAGAAGAGTCAATACTGCCCAGATGTCAGTTCTTTCCAACTTTTCCATAGATTTCCTTACTTGAAGGAGTTGAAAACTTTTATCAACACAAAAACCTACACACAAAAGTTGACAGAAGTTTTATTCATAACTGCCAAAAACTTAGAAGCAACGAAGATGTCCTTCAGTAACTGAATGAGTAAATGAACTGTGGTGCATCCAGACAAAGTAATCTCATTCAACACTAGAAAGAAATTAGTTATCAAGTCGCAAAAAGACACAGATCAGGGTGCCTCGGTGGCTCAGTGGGTTAAAGCCTCTGCCTTCGGCTCAGGTTATGATCCCAGGATCCTGGGGTAGAGCCCAGCATTGGGCTCTCTGCTTAGCAGGGAGCCTGCTTCCTCCTCTCCCTCTCTCTCTCTCTGCCTGCTTGTGTTCTCTGTCTGTCAAATAAATAAATAAAATCTTAAAAAAAAAAAAGACACAGATGACATTTCTAATAAAGAGGCCAATATGAAAAGGCTACATACTGCATGACTCCAACAACAGGACCTTCTGGAGAAGGCTGAACTATGGAGATAATAAAAAGATCAGTAGTTGCCAGAGGGTGGTGGAGAGGGAAGAATGAAAAGGCAAAACACATAGGATTTTTACAGCAGAGAAATTACTCTGTATGAAATATATATAGTGGATTTGCTATTATATTAATTCAACCTCTAAAAGGTACAATATCAAGAGTAAACCCTAATATAAAATATAGCCTTGGGAAAAAAAATATATTGGAGTGATAATAATGTGTCAATGTCGGTCTGTCAATTTTAACAAATGTACCACTCTAGTGGTGATACAGGTAACAGAGACAGCTATGCACATTGTAAACAAGAGTTATATGGGAAATCTCTGCACCTTATTCCCACTTTGGTTGTGAGCTTAAAATTGTTCTAAAATATAAAATTAATAAAAAATTAAAAATAAAGTATACCTGGATCTCCAGTTAAACATGCACATTTACCTCTACTCTCTCTCAAAGTGCCACTAAAATGACAGTAAATAATTTTTATCATTTTGGGTTTTTTTTAATAAAACCACAGAAACAAAAACAAAGTGAAGATGATGGTAAACAAAATTTTTAAGCTGGAAAGGAGATAATCAAGTAGTAACTGATCAACAGACAAAACTGAAATTCAAGTCAACAAGAGAAAGTTAAGAAACAAGCTGCCTGAAAAGATGTTAACCTAAGAAAACCTCAAAAATTAGAAACAATCTATCACTGCAAAGTAACATGCAAGTAGAGGTAAAGACAAGAAGACTGGCTTAAAGTGTATATAAAAAGCAATCTGACCTCAGGCTCTTGTCCCCCATTCCCACAGGGCAAGTGCCATTCAAAAACCAAGGTATTAGACTGGACACTTACTTCCTGGAGAAACCAAACCAAAGAGAATCTGAAACCAAGACACTGGAACCAGAGAACCACAGTCATACTGAAAACAGAAATTAAGTGAACATCCATAGTCTGAATGGCAAGAGGATACCCAGTCTCCTTCTCACACTACTCTGATAACAAGAGTAGCCAGATTAATCTCGTGTTAGAGAGTAAAAAAATCACTCTGAAACAATTATTTCTGAGGAAAATAAGTCACTGCAAGAGGGGAAAAAAAAAAAAGACCATCCAATATAGGCAGCACATGAATGGAATGGTCCAACTACATCATCCCACTTTACAGAGGCTACTCAAAGGTCCTAGTCACACTCAAAAAACTTCTATTTAATTTCATAGTGCAATTTTTTTTAAGTTTTTGGGTTTTTTCAAAATAACGTGAGGTTATATGTTTAATACTTTGAAGAGTCAAATAATCTACATGGTTGTTTCAAAAAACAAGTTATCTTCTAACACCTACACAATTCTTCAACAATCCATTGCCATTCTTCAGATGTAACCATTTTTTTTTTTTAAGATTTTATTTATTTATTTGTTAGAGAGAGAGCATACGCAGACAGAGAGAGAGGCAGGCAGAGGCTGAGGGAGGAGCAGGCTCCCTGCCGAGCAAGGAGCCCGATGCAGGACTCGATCCCAGGACGCCGGGATCACGACCCAAGCCGAAGGCAGCCGCCCAACCAACTGAGCCACCCAGGCGTCCCCAGATGTAACCATTTTTAATTCTTTTTTTTCTTTAAAGATTTTGTTTATTTATTTGTCAGAGAGAGTGAGCACAGGCAGACAGAGCGGCAGGCAGAGGGAGAGGGAGAAGCAGGCTCCCTGCCGAGCAAGGAGCCCGATTCCGGACTCGATCCAAGGACGCTGGGATCATGACCTGAGCCGAAGGCAGCCGCTCAACCAACGGAGCCACCCAGGCTCTGTCCCAACAATTTTAATTCTTTTTTTTTTATCTTGCAATCTTGTAATCCTTCATACATGTAAACATTTTTATTTTTTTTTCTTTCAGCTTTTTTATTTAAACATATAATGTAACCCCACCACCCTCTCCCAAACCCTCTACCCCTCCTCCCCCCTCAGTTTGTTTTATGACATTAAGAGTCTCTTATGGTTTGTCTCCCTCCCGATCACATCTTGTTTCATTTTTTCTTTTCCTACCACCTTAACCCCCACCCCCATTGCATCTCCACTTCCTCATATCAGGGAGATCATGTGATAGTTGTCTTTCTCCAGTTGACTTATTTCGCTAAGCATAATACGCTCTAGTTCCATCCATGTCGTCGCAAATGGTAAGATTTTATTTCTTTTGATGGCTGCATAGTATTCCATTGTATATATATACCACCTCTTCTTTATCCATTCATCTGTTGATGGACATCTAGGTTCTTTCCATAACTTGGCTATTGTGGACATTGCTGCTATAAGCATTCGGGTACACGTGCTCCTTCGGATCACTACGTTTGTATCTTTAGGGTAAATACCCAGTAGTGCAATTGCTGGGTCATAAGGTAGCTCTATTTTCAGTTTTTTGAGGAACCTCCATGCTGTCTTCCAGAGTGGTTGCACCAGCTTGCATTCCCACCAACAGTGTAGGAGGGTTCCCCTCTCTCCACATCCTCGCCAG
>ML100327.1:16842-32365 GCA_003697995.1 Taxidea taxus jeffersonii | reverse complement strand
TTTTTTTTTTTTTTTTTGAGAACTGAATTCTAATCCTGTCTTTGCTAGTAACTAGAGTGGGTTCATCTGGAAGTTTTTTTTTAATCATCACAAATTTTCTGCAGCTTTATCCATAAAAAGAAATTTGAATCGATTTATCATGTGTCCAGAGAAAAACTTAATTATCATAATCCTTACAAGAGAATACTATTCACCTGTTTGAAAGAATATCTTGGGATTTTTATGCACTGATATGGATGATATCTGTAATATAGCAATAAGTGAAGAAAAATCACAATGAGCTTTTTCCACAATAAGTGAAAAAATAACTATAGGTGTAGTATAATCTAATTTATGTTATGTTTGTGTCTGAATGGTAAAACGTAGGAAGAACAGAAAGAAGCTACTCACTCTCCCACCTAGAGAGTAAGATCAGAGATGAGGAGGGGCACCTGGATGGCTCAGTCAGTTAAGTGTCTGCCTTTGGCTCAGGTCATGATCTCAGGGTCCTGAGATCAAGTCCTGCACTGGGCTCTTTGCTCAGTAGGGAGCCTGCTTATCCTTCTACCCCTCTCCCCTTGCTTGTGCTCTGCCAAATAAATAAAAACAAATCTTAAAAAAAAAAAGGTGAAGAGCTCCTCATATTTTATATTATTCATTCAATGATATTATTATAGACTGAATTGTGTCCCCACCTGTCCCAAATGCATATGTTAAAGCCCTATCTCCCAATATGACTGTATTTGGAGATAGGGCCTGTAAAAGAAGTAATAAGGTTAAATGGTCATGAGGTGTCCTAATCCTATAGGCCTGGCATCCTTATGAGAAGGGGAAGGGACCCCAGAGAGCTCTCTCCTTCTACTTGTGCACAGAGGAAAGGCTATGGATGAAAACAACAAGGCAGCCATCTCTCAGCTAAGAACAGAGATCTACCATAAACCAATCTTGCTGGCACCTTGATCTTGGACTCCTAGCTACCAGAACTGTGAGAAAATAAATTTCTGTTGCTTAAGCCACCCAATCTGTGATATCTTGTTTTAGCAGCTTGAGCAGACTAATAAAGATATATAGATTTTCATACTCTTATCCTTGAATATTCTTTGTTGGGAGAAGCTCATGTCCCCGACCCCTTTTTTTGCAGATAATTAAAAAAGCCTACTTCAAGACATAAGCTGCACCCCAAGACAGAAACTTTTCTAATAATGTGCCCATGAAGGTTAGGCTGCTGTGGTAAGGATAATTAACACCAACTGTTGCTACAGACCTCTAAATCTTAGTGTCTCTAAACCACAAAGATTTTTTTCTAGCCTATGCTACATGTCTATTATATTTTGGCAGAGGACTTGATTCTACATAGATAGTCAGGGGCCCAGGCTGACTAAGGGTTGACCATTTTGGTAAATCAGTCTTTCAACATTTGTCCTCAGAGATTGCCAAGTCAGGAAAATGGAGCTAAAAGGTTGAACCAGGCTTTGCACCAGCTCAAAAGACACACAGGCCACCTCTGCTCACAGTGATTTGGAGAAGTAGTCACATCCCTCAAGCATATTGCAAAGGAAGCTGGGAAATATAAGAATTATCAAATATTTAATACATACCAAATATTCCCATCATTCCTGTTAAGGACTGAACTGAATTTCCCCCAGAAGATATGTTCAAGTCCTAAGTTGAGTACCTCAGAATATGACATTAGAAACAGGGTCTTTATGGAGGTAATCAAATTAAAATTCCTTTGAGTTAAAATCCTTCTTGTGTCATCTCTTTTTTTTTCTTTTTAAAGATTTTATTTTATTTTTAGATTTTGTTTATTTATTTGGCAGATAGAGATCACAAGTAGGCAGAGAGGCAGGCAGAGAGAGAAGGGGAAGCAGGCTCCCTGCTGAGCAGAGAGTCCGATGCAGGGCTTGATCCCAGGACCCTGGGTTCGGGACCTGAGCTGAAGGCAGAGGCTTAACCCACTGAGCCACCCAGGTGCCCCTATTTTTATTTTTTTAGTTAACATAATGTGTTATTTGTTTCAAGGGTACAGGTCTGTGATTCACCAGTCTTACACAAATCACAGCACTCACCATAGCACATAACCTCCCCAATGTCCATCAGCCAGCCACCCCATCCCTCCTACCCCCTCCCCTAAAAATGTTATTTCTAAGTAATCTCTACACCCAACATGGGGATTGAAACTACAACCCAAGATCAAGAGTCTTACACTGCACCAACTGAGCCAGCCATCAGGCACCCCCTTCAATCTTCTCTTAATATGAGGTCATTAGAATGAGTCCTAATCCAACAATGACTAGTGTCTTCATAAAAGGACATTTGAACACAGAGACAGACACACACAGAAAAAGGATGGTATGAGGATAGGCAGGAAGTAAAGTACCATGTGAAGGTGAAGCCAGAGATTGGAGTAATGTTGCCATAAACACTTGGGCTCACCAGAAGCTAGAAAGGAACATGGATTCTCCCTCACCACCTTTAAAAGGAACCATTCTTGCTGGCAACTGGATTTTGAATTTCTAGTTCCTAGAATTGTGAGACAATAGATTTATATATTTCTTTCTTTCTTTCTTTTTTTAAGTAACCCCTACATACAACATGGGGCTCAAACTTAGGACTCTGAGATCAAGAGTCACATGATCTACAATGAGCCAGCCAGACGCCCCAAATTTCTATTTTCCTAAACCAATGAGTTGGTGGCACTTTGCTACAGGAGCCCTAGGAAATGAATATACTCTATCAAGTTTATGCAGAGAGAGATTTAATGCATGGAATTAGACGTTTGTGAATCTGCTAGAATGACTTGAAAATGAGCTCTAGGCTAGACATCCAGGAATTACTCCCAGAAAAACTGGGCACCAAGAGTTACTGATACATTTACCACAATTATGAGCTGGCTCTCAGGATCTCCTCACCTTAGCCACTATCTGAGAATCAGAAAGCATCATCAGAACCATTAACTCTAGAACCACATCATGCCCCCCATATCTGCATAAGTAAAATGGATGCCTTGTGTAACTTGTCCATCTTCTCATAATTTAGATCAGAATTTAAGCCTCGAGTGAATGTACCTGTTTTATGGAACTAAAATTATATATGGAACACTGAGTTGTAAAGATATTGAGAAATGTAGTTTTTAGTTTCTGAAGCAAAGAAAAGCCCACAAGAAAGAGGTTAAAATACACTTTGCATAAGCCATTTAAATTTTTTTTTCCTTTTTATGTTTTTAGGTCACTATTTTATAGTTTCTCTAACATCCTTCTTCTGTCTCCTCTTAGATGTTCCTGTTGCCCATTCTGCCCTTGGACATTTTTTTTTTCTTTATATTACCTGGACAAATTCCTCTATTCCAAATTTCTCCATTTCCACCAGCCCACTTCCATTATTCCTACCCTAGTATACATTACCATCCTCTTGGACTTGGATTACTGTACCACTCCCTGTCTGGTTTCCCATTCTCCCTTACCTTGCCCCATTCCAGTGGGATGTGGCTGATCTTTCTAAAACTCATAAGATAATGTGTCTCTTTGCACTCTTCTGATTTTCTCCCTTACCCGCGGGATCCATCTCTATGTCCTCACTCTCATAAATTCTTCTCTGACTGACGAGCTATTAGTCTGGCCACTTAGCACTCTGATATAGACCCTCATGCCCTATATTTAGCCACGTGGAACTATTTAAAGCATTGAGAATGCATCATGTGCTTTCCTTCCTCTTCATTTTTGCACAAGCTGCTCCTTCTGCTTGGTTTAAAAGTCCTTTTTCTTCCTCTTTGGTCAACTCCTATTCATCCTTTCATCCAGGAAGCCCAGGCGAGGTATTTTTCCTATGTGCTGACTTATTAATTAAGTTAATTAATTAATAGCTATTAATTAATCTAATTCTGGCCACTTGCCTGTTTTCTTCTTGAGGAGAGGGAAAGAGAAGAAGAGAGTTTTGAGGAATGCCAATGGATGTATTTTGTTCACTTTTGTATCTTAACACTTAATTTAGTATTTAATAGCCCTTTTTTTCATTTTTATTTTGTTTGCTTTTGTGTTTGCTACTGGTATGAATTGTGGCACACATTTGAAACTGCTTTCTGGGTTTTGGGCACACCATTTTCTGTCTTTCCATTAACTTACTAGTACTGCTAATTCTGTTGAAAACTTACTTCTGTTTAGGTAGTAGGTCACATCCTTAGCAGTATATTATTACTCCTATGTCATAGATCAGGGATTAGGAGTAAGTAAAACTTCTTAAATAGGTTGATTAATTCAGAACTTTTTTCCTCATTCTGTACTAGTTCTAAAATGACTTTTTGGTCTTTGGCTAGCCCAGAAGAGGATTTTTAATATGCAAAACATCTAGTCAATCATTCATTCATTCATCCACCCATCTGTCCATTCATCCATTTCATCAAAATTCAGTAACTGAAGAAGAATTACAATAAAATTCATTAGAAAGAAACATAAGTCAACTGTTGGATAAACCTTTTTATATATTATACATACTTTACTTAGTACTTTATGATATACTGTCTTATTCACTAATTTTACTGATCATGTCACTGATGTATAAGTTTTATCATCCATCACAGTTGTGCAGCATGTTTATAAAATAGGTTCTTATAAACTCAAATCTACTCATGCTACCCATTACTGGTTAGATGAGCTGGTTGTGCAATTAGAAAGGAAGCATGTTCAAAGTCTATACCAGGCCTGGCTCCTAATGGAAGAAATTCAGAGTAAAGTCCCTTTTGTTTACCACTGGGTACCAGTAAGCCTTTGGATATGCAAAGGTAGCTAACCAAGGACTGAAAAGCTTGATTTCTCTTTACCAAAAAGTGTTAGCTAATTGAGTTGATTTAGGGAAGACATAAAGGAAGCCTGAAAAACAGAGGATAGAGGAGATTTGCAGAGCTTCTAAGAATGCCAAACAACATTTTGGGAACCTGGAAAGCAGCTGGAAAGAGGCCAGTGAGAAATTTCCATAGACAAGGTGAGAAAGGTAGTTTAAGGGTAGGGATGTCTAATGTGTAATTTTCAGTTGTTGAAAAGTCACTTTGTATCTCTGGTAGTTAGTGAAATATACATGTTTTGAGGGTGGGAGGATTTGAAAAATGGCGGAGTTCCACTGGTGTATACAAAAGGAGAAGACAACCAGCTAAGGAGAGGAGTCTGCTCCATTACTCTGAATTGTGTTGTCACACTGCCCTCTACTGTGCTGTCAGTATCTCCCAGATTTCATTGCTGGCCCCTGAACCCACATGACCTGCCCCACCATCTGTGGACTATTTCTGGCACCTACTGACAAAGTGTTAAGCTCGTGGCTCAGGGAGTAGTGCAAACTGATTAAAGCTGTCTTCTTTATCATCTTTCCAAAATACAGGCAGTTTCCAAAATATAACAAAGAGGCTTCCCCATCAGAGTTGTGTATTTTATGTTCACATTAGATCTGCACGTTCCACTATGATTTGAAGGCATGGATAGTGGCAGCTTGGCTATGATTGATGATCAAAATGTTGGCATAAAATGATACCGGGCCATTATGCTATTTAAAAAAGTCTGCATGAGCAGACTGGATGGTCTGCAAGAACTATTAATAATTTCTAGTTATTAATTTAACTCAAAATGAACTTCCTCTCATTTGAGATACTGAGTTAGAAGAAGGCCAGCCTACTCCCCAGCCAAATAATCTGGCAGCTATTCTGATGAGTCTTCTGCCAGGCCAGCCTCCTATGTTTTGGCTGGGTTTAACTGCAAATCCTAGTTGCAATTCGGCCAATTCTGACCTGCTTAAATCCTTGCTATTCCAGAATTTCCAAGTAAAGCAAAAGGAACCCACCCCCTTCACTAGAGTGATACAATGTAAGAAGCATCATACTTGGTGGTGGAGATAACTAGCTGTATAAGACAACCCCTCTGCCTTCCTTGATCTCAGTGCTGACCAGGGGGGGAAGGGCATGCTATTGTCAGGTCCACAGTAACCCCTTTCCTTTAGCAAATACAGTGCCTGGCTAAGATGCATATGTCTACAAGGTATGTGATAAATATGTGTTGAGTAAGTGAGGGAATTAATGAAGAAATTAGGCATATGTGTAAAGGTTAGGTGTTGGCCAAATAGCCTGTTTTGATCACAGCTCTGCCATGTACTAGCCATGTAAATGTATCCTTTTATAAATAAATCCCTGGAGCCTCCATTCGACATCTGTACAGCAGTCCCACAAAGCAACAGTTAAATGCTTAGCACACTGCTTCACCCCCAGCAAGCACTCAGTGAATGTTTAATAATATAATGTGGAAAGAGCAAGGAGGAAAAGGAGTGATTAAATATGGGTATTAGAATTCCTAGATTGTGTCTATATATGTACATTTAGAAGTATGGGACAATGTTGGATTTGGGAAGTTTTTTATGGTGAATAAGGGATCTATTTTCCAAAACCAATTTATTCCAGGTAGGAAGCATGGTAGGAAGCATGATTTCTGAAGACATTCACTCACATCCTGAAAATGCCATAACCAGACAGAGAAAATTCTTGGGTTAACTCAATTTAAAAAATTCTGAAGGGAGGGGCGTGCCTGGGTGGCTCAGTGGGTTAAAGCCTCTGCCTTTGACTCAGGTCATGATCCCAGGGTCCAAGGATCGAACCCCATATTGGGCTCCCTGCTCAGTGGGGAATCTGCTTCTCCCTCCCCCTCTGCCCCTCCCCACTCTCACACTGTCTCCCTTGCTCTGCTCTCTCTCAAATAAATAAAATCTTTGAGAAAGAAGAGAAAAAAAAATCAGAGGGAAGGCTTCTAAATGTCCCTGCTGGGGTCAGGTCCATCTCCAGAGCAATCCCCTTAACTAACCTGATGTGGTAGACAGAATAACACCCCCCAAACATGTCCATGCCTACTCCCTGGAACCTGTGAAATTTACATGGCAAAAGGAACTTTGTGGATACGATTAAAGGAATGGAATTTGTGCTGGGAGATTGTCTCAGGTTCTTAAGAGCAGAGAAATTTTCTTGGCTATAGTTAGAGATGTGATGGCAGAAGAAGGGTCAAAGACATATGACATTGCTAGTTCCGAAGATGTTGGAAGGGGAACAAGAGCTGGAATGCGAGCATTCTCCAATCTGTAAAAGGCAAGGAGATGGACATTCCTGTAGAAGCTGCAGAAAGGAATGCAGCCCTGATGATCATTTTAGCCAGGTAAGACTCACATTGGACCTCTGACCTATGCAGCTGTCAGATAATAAATTTTTGATTGTTTGAAGCCACAATGTTTGTGTTAATTTGTTAAGGCAGCAATAGAAAACTCACACACCAGGGAAACGGGGTAGAAACCTAGTTTCAGTTCTTTTCCTGATTCATTCAACATCATCAGCCCTAAGGCAGTTTGCTCACGGAGATCCCTATAGCTTCCACCATTGCCTGCTGTCCTGCCTGCAAGGATAAATTAATTTGAGAGAATGAAGTAGATTAGGCAGAGAGAAGCAGAGCTAGGAGGTAGAGAGAATTCAGATGCTACCTGAGCCCCCAGTTCTAGTCATTTTTTTTAATGTTTCTAATAGAGATATTTCTTTTTTTAAATATTTTATTTATTTATCTGAGAGAGAGAGAGTGAGAGCATGAGAGGGGAGAAGGTCAGAGGGAGAAGCAGATTCCCCATGGAGCTGGGAGCCTGATGCGGGACTCGATCCCAGGACTCCGGGACCACGACCTGAGCCGAAGGCAGTCGCCTAACCAACTGAGCCACCCAGGCGCCCGAGTTCTAGTTATTTTTGAGGCCAAGGTCATGCTAGCTCTTTGGTTATATAAGCTAATCAATTCTTTGTGATCTAGTTGATTTGAGTTAAATGCCTGTGATTGCCTAAATCATAAACCTATGGTAAGGGAGGGATGGCTGAAGGAAAAGAGTTGTTCGGTTTGTTTTTTAAAGCTTTTGGGACAGTAGCTGATAATGGCTTAATGTGATTTCATAGCAACCCACTGAGAAACACAATATCCAACTTGAGATGAGGAAAGTCATATTTATTGGCTAAATGGCTTTCCTACAAGCAAGAATATTCTGAATTTAAAATGTTAAAACCCGTATTGGTTTGCTTTGTCTCCAGTGAGACACAGTGCACATAGAGTATCCTGCCTTATTTTTTTTTTAAGTTATCAAAACAGAGCTACACTTTTTAAAGGCCTCACCACTTCCTGTTTCTACAGTCTCAAAGACTTTTTTTCCCCTCTGCACCTGATAAACTCATTGCTTTAGAGTCTAGGCAAGTACTGGACAAAACTGCTGAAACCTAACTGGTGGTCATGGTAATAGAGGACTTTTGAACACTGACTATGTGGTCATTTCTCCTAGAAAAAAGACAATTAAAAAGCAGTCACTATTATTCCTGAAGCATGTTATAAGACTCTGGATGTTCCCTCCCAAGAGATTTTATAATGGAAATGGAAATATATAATGCCACACGAAATTGGTGGCATTTGTTTTCCTGGAATATATGTAGGCTTATTCTTTTAATTTTGCAAAAAGGAAAAGACTACATCTACTGGTGTCAAAAATAAGGTAAAAGCAGTTGTAGTTGCATCATTTTTGCCCTAGAGCACCTTGCCCCTATGAAGCAGTTACTGATTTTGCCCACAGAGCTTCACAAGGAGCCTGCCCTGTCTGCTTTTTCCTGTTGGAAGGAATACAGACCACTCAGAGAAAAAGAGGAGATGAAAATCTCTATCAGTAGAGGAGTGAAAAGCAAAGTGGGTAAAATCTGACTATTACATTGTCTTTGGTAGAAAATAAGGGGATTTGGAATAAATGTCTTATTTCCTCTTCGTTTTCTGGGGTTCTGAAATTTTAATCTCACTTTGTTTCTGAAATTTTTGTTTTTTAAAACAATGAGAAGGAAATGTTCATAAAACTTGGTAAGATGCGAAATACTACTAGTGGCCCTTCAGATCTTAGCTTATGTGGTATTTTATTCATTGGTCCCAAAACATTCTGTACTTACTGTGTGTCCTGCTGAACATCTGGCATGTTCCTCAGGGCTACAGTGTGGGGCTGTGCAAGTGAACAGTACCCAGGGTATTTGTGCAATGCACAACTTCCCCTATTGCAGGTGGTCCTTACCCTCCTGGAGATTAAGTCTGGTGATGTCTAGAAAGTCTTGCTTGAATTTTCACTCTTTCCCCTCAGAGTAGAAAAAGTGTTCCCATTACATGTTCTATGATACCCAGTCATTACATGCCACCCATTTATAATGGTGTCATCCTGTTACACTGTAAACTCAGATAGGACTGAGATTGTACGTATCTTGTTTGTCACTTTCTAGAGACTAGGGGTGCATCAGTAAATTAAACAGTCAAAAATCCCTGGCTTCTAGGAGCTAATAATCTAGCAAGAGGAGAAAATAAACAAGTTCAATATGTAGCATGTGGACATAAATACTATGGAGAAAAATGAAATAAGGGAAAGGGGCTTTCTCCTCACCCACTTTAATTAAAAAAAAATTTTTTTAAAGATTTTATTTATTGGAGCACCTGGGTGGCTCAGTGGGTTAAAGCCTCTGCCTTCGGCTCAGGTCATGATCCCAGGGTCCTGGGATCGGGCTCTCTGCTCAGCGGGGAGCCTGCTTCCCCCTTTCTCTGTTCCTGCCTGCCTCTCTGCCTCCTTGTGATCTCTGTCAAATAAATAAATAAAATCTTAAAAAATATTTTATTTGAGAGAGAGAGCATGGGGGGGGGGGATCAGAGGGAGAAGCAGGGAGCCTGATTCCGGATTTGATCCTGGGACTCCAGGAAATTGACCTGAGCTGAAGGCAATCGCTTAACCAACTGAGCCATCCAGGTGCCCTTTTTAAAAAATTTTTAGAAGATTTTTAAACTTATTTATTTGAGAGACAGCGAAAAGGCAAGAGTGCGCAGAATCTGAGGAGGGGACAGAGAGAGAGGGAGAAGCAGACTTCCCACTGAGCAGGGAACCCCACTTGGGTCTCCATCCCAGGATCCTGGGATCCTGACCTCAGCCCAAGACAGATGCTTAACAATCTGAGCAGTCAGACATGCCTCTCCTCACCTACTTTAGATCTTTGCTCAAGTATCACCTTTTTTTACTTTGAGATAAGAAACATTTGGAGGTTTGGAGTAGAGGAGAGGTAGGATCTGTCTAAAAAGAAAAACATTTAGGAATAGTTCAGTGGGCCCACTTAGAAAAAAGCAAGTAGGGCAGTTACCAGATCTCCGCTTTGCCAGGAATCAGGCCACAGCAAGTGAAGTTTTATACAGAATATAGAGAACAAGGGCTCAGCCTCATTCCCCCTCCAAAACTCTTGACATAAGATTTTCTTAAAACTTTTTTTTGTTTTTATTTTTTTTAAGATTTTATTTATTATTTATTTGACAGAGAGATCACAAGCAGGCTCCCCGCTGAGCAGAGAGCCCGATGCGGGGCTCGATCCCAGAACCCTGGGATCATGACCTGAGCTGAAGGCAGAGGCTTTAACCCACTGAGCCACCCAGGCGCCCCTATTTGTTTGTTTTTAAACACGTTTTTACAAAAATCTTGGCGAACCCGCGTGTTCTAACAGGGGCTGGTGTTGTGTTTTTGCAAAATAGCACCCCACGCCTTCTGTAGTATCACTCTACAGATCCTGTGCATTTGATTGGGGAGCCTGAGGCATCAGCTATCCTTTTGAGATTCTTCAGCCCGCCCTCGTTAAGCAAGCGACCTCATTAGGAAATGACATCTTGGATAATCAAGATATTCCGCAGTACTTAACACATATTCATATCCGGCATTTTCACACCCGTTAGGCCTCTAATACATAAGAGATACATAAATTTATCTCTTTCCTCCTGCTTTCGGGGCCTCGCTCCCTGGTCTTTTGACAGGTGCCAGTGAACCTTGTCAGAGCTCTCAGCTCTCCGCCCGCCCAGCGCCGCTCAGCCTTCTGGAAGCCGTAGGCCTCAGCGTTCCTCCGACCCAGGACTACAGCTCCCGGCAGGCTTTGTTTCTCTCCACCTTCCTCTTAGCGCGTGGCCTGCCGGGAGGGGGCAGGTAGCGGGCAGGCGGGGTCCAATGGGTGCCGGCTCCCGAGGAGAGGGCGGAGGAGAGGAGGAAGGAGGCGGACTCTGGGCCCCGGCCCCATTCATTGCCGCGGCCGGGCGGGCGAGGGTCCCGTGTTTTCGGAGTCATGGAGGCGCTAATTCCTGTTATCAACAAGCTCCAGGATGTCTTCAACACGGTGGGCGCCGACATCATCCAGTTGCCTCAGATCGTTGTGGTGGGAACGCAGGTAAGGAACGAGGGCGGCGTCCGCCCAGGCCAGAGTCCGGGGCGCGGGCCTGTTGGGGGTCTGCGGCATCGTCGGCTCCCAGCTGGCCTTTGCGGCCTGTAGGGAGAGGGCGCTGCTGGGGGCGCCGGGGCTCCCCGGGCTCTGCCGCGCCTTCCCGCCTCGGGCTGCGTTGCTTCGGGCCTGGGAATCCCGGCCGGGTGGGGAGGCGAGGGGCGGAGCCGGCGCAGCGGGCCCCGCGGGTCCCGGGGGCGGGCTAGGGGAGGGACCGGCCGGCGGGCTGAACTGGAGTCCGCGGGGACCGGGCGCGGCTTGCCCAGCGGGCCGCTGCTTGCAAGGGCACCTGGGGGACGCGCGGGGCACGCGGGGCCACAGTGGGCTTGTGGTGGGTCAGCCAACCCTTCCTTGGTTGGTTTTAGGGCGATAAGGTTTTTTTATTCCCCTCCTTGCTCAGGGGCCACGGAGTCAGTTTTGGAAACTCGGGGTCGGGACTGAGAAGGCCGCAGCTGTGTGGCACCAGAGTGTTTTCCTGCAGTGCAATCCGTTCAGGTTTCGGGAACGCCGAAGCAGTTACAAACAAAACAAAACAAACACAAAAAATCCAGCCCACCCCGAAACCACCTGTACCTGGGTTTGAGAAAGGAATAAACCAGTTTTTCTGAGTAGGCTGTGGTTTTTTTCTTTCATCTAAATTGGGCATCAAGGTTCTTTGGTCTATCCATTTTGAGTCTTCATAGATGGCATAATTTTTAATGCTTTTTTAATTTTTATTATTGCTTATATATTATTATTGCTTTTTTTAAAAAAAAGATTTTATTTATTTATTTGACAGAGATCACAAGTAGGCAGAGAGGCGGGGGGTGGGGGAAGCAGGCGCCCCGCTGAGCAGAGAGCCCGATGCGGGGCTCCATCCCAGGACCCTGGGATCATGACCTGAGCTGAAGGCAGAGGCTTTAACCCACTGAGCCACCCAGGCGCCCCATTATTGCTTATTTTTTATTTTTTTATGCAGAAATGTTGAAGAAATAAATTACTTCTAAAGTGACAGAGTACGAGTTTCATTTGCTCTGCCTGCTGCTTTTCTTGGTTTAAAAAGACTCCTAGGACTTTTATTAGAGTTCAGAGGAACGCATTTTAGAGATTACTTGGTGTATTGATTTTAAGTGTTTTCATTTCTTAATGATCTTTTCTATTTTACTCGGTTTACTTATTTTCTGTTGCCACATCTTGCTACAGTATTTTAGTGTAGAGTATAATTATGAGAGAATACTATAGAGTATATTCAAACACTGGAGACCTTGGGAACTGTAGATATCCTGCACTCTTTCTTGCTTTTAAATATAGAAATAGAAATTATTTTAGAAACATATTTGCTTGGTGTGCTGTAGGATTGGCACGGATTCTGGTCTTTCCTGCCTACATATATTGTAGTACTTGTAACTCAATATTTGCAGTGACCAGACACTAAATCATCAATATAATATTGTGAGTACTATTTTTCTTTAGCATGTTTTGTTCATTGCTATGTTCTTGTTCCCAGCTCTGGAATAGTCTGGGGTATGTAGTGAGTGCTCTATAAGTACTTTGAATGAATGGCTATTGCTCACTGTAACTAGATAATATTTTAAAACACTGGGACTTGTATCATCAAAATGGATCTGTTTTTTAAAATAGAATTAAAGGAGGTGAAATAAATCTTCTTTGGTAGTAACTTGGAAATGTTTCCTGTCTGTGGACCAGAAACTTTCCATATACTTTTAAGAGATTCTCCATGCTTTTTAAGCTTGAAGCAGTAAAAGAATCAGGGCTATTGTGTATCATCATAAATAGTTTAAAATCAAGAAGGATTTTTCTTACACAAAGTTGAGTTTATTTCCGTGAGTAAACCTGTTGGCAGAATTAGGAAGGTCAGAGTGGAAAAGTTAAGATCTCACTGTTAGGAAAGTCGTTAATGTGTGCTAGCAAAAACCACTCTAGTAGTGATAGGTATATGCAGTGTTTGTATGTTGATGTTTGAAGTTACTCAGAGGGGAAATTAGGTGTTGTTGTTGTTTTAAGTATACTGTACATGAGGTTTGAACTTAAAACCCTGCGATCAAGAGTCACATGCTCTACTGACTAAGCCAGCCAGGCACCCGGGGAAATTAGTTTCTCAAAACTTGATTTAATGAAGTTTATCTCCGTTTATGTCTTTATTAGCTGAAATTCAATCCTTTATTATTCAGGTACAGAAGAAATAAATAAGATTACAAACACTCTTTTTTCTCATATTTTCCTCAGTATGTTGACAATCTTTTACTTGAATATGAGTATATCACTACTTTGTCATCCAGCCATTTAATGTTTTGTACATTTATACAGCACATGCATTACATTCATATTTAATGGAGTAGTATACAATAAATGAATTCCAGACATAATAGGTGTTCTGACAGTTAAACTTCTCAGTAGTATGAGATGAGTAGTATGAAGATGTCTTCATAACACAGGTATAATCACTATCTTACACATTACCTATATCTTAAATGGCTGTTGGTCCCATTTTATTGAACTTTTTAGAACCGTGATTTGCAAACTTAGGGTATGTAAGGATTACTTTGAAAATAAGTTCCTGGATTCCATCCCCAGAGATGTTGATTTTCTAAGTCTAGGTTGGGCTGGGCACCACAGGTGATTCTGATGCAGATGGTTCATAGATCCTAATTGAAAAGAATTTTAGTGTGTCTTTAACTTTAAAATGCACGAGACTGGAAGAGACAGGGAAGCTGAGCCTAAGGACCTACTACCATCCAGTAGCATGTTTATTTTGGTGGCATTCTTGCTAATGTTTTAAATTTTGATTTTTAAAATTGCCCAAGTAATATTTCAAGCCTAGATTGTTGGAGGACTTGAGAGGGAAACATGTTTATAGCTGTAGATCATTCACAGCTTTTATGGTTTAACTAAGTAGTTTTCTTCTTTCCCTACCTGAGAGCATCTGTGTGGAAAGCACTGAAGAGGGGAGAGAAAAGGTTGACACTTTTAGACCAAGGTGTACTTTGTAGGTGGATGAGATAAGACTTAAACTTGGGAAATTTAATCACTATTTTTTAAGTTGATAATCGGAAGGGCAAGCCCTCCCAAGTATGTAATCCAAACCACCACCCAGTATAGGAATCCCAGTACTCATGACATTTACCTGAGATGCTGGCTCAGAGTTGCTAGTAAGGAAATTTTCACTTTACCTTTTATTTCAGTGATTTCAGCATTCCACCTTTAGTAATTCAAAAATGAATCTTGGGTTTTTAAACGACCAGTTTGCAAACCAACCTTTTATTTCTTTTTAATTTAACATTTTAAAAATGGAAAGATAATTCATATAACATAAAATTCACCCGTGTAAAATTCAGTTTTAGTATACTCACCAGGTTATGCCACCATCACCACTATCTAATTCCTGAGCTTTTTTTTTTTTAAACATTTTTATTATACAAGAAAGAATCTGTACCCATTAGAAGTCATCCCCTGGTAACCACTAATCTATTTTCTGTCTCTATGGATTCGCCTGTTTTGGACATTTTTTTTAAAATTTTATTTATTATTTGGCAGAGAGAGACACACGGAGAGAGGGAACACAAGTGGGGGAGTAGGAGAGCGAGAAGCAGGCTTTCCGCTGAGCAGGAAGCCCGATGTGGGTCTCTATCCCAGGACCCTAGGACCATGACCTGAGCCGAAGGCAGATGCTTAACGACTAAGCCATCCATGTGCCCCTCTTCTGGACATTTCAGTATAAACAGAATCATACAATATGTGGCCATTTTTGTCTGGCTTCTTTTGCTCAACAGGTCCATCCATGTATTTAACCTCATTACTTTGTATGGCTAGAATTCCATTGTATAGTTATACCACAGTTTGATTATCCATCATTATTGATGAATATTGATTTTTTTCCACTTTTTGGCTATGATGAATAATGCTGTGAACATTGTTTACAAGTTGTCCTGAGGACATGTTTTCAATTCTCTTGGGTATATACTTAGGAGTAGCATTGCTGGGTCATTTGTTAACTCTTGTTTTAATTTGAGGAACTGCCACATTGTTTTTTATTGTGGCTATTCCATTTTACATTTCCTCTGTCGGTGTATGAGGGTTTCAGCTTCTGCACATCCTCCCCAACTGTTAGTATCTTTTTAAAAAAGTGCTAAATTGGGGCACCCAGGTGGCTCAGTCAGTTAAGTGTCTGCCTTTGGCTCAGGTCATGATCCTAGGATCCTGGGTTGGAGCCCCTCAGTGAGGGCTGCTTCTCCCTCTGCC
>ML100327.1:0-11842 GCA_003697995.1 Taxidea taxus jeffersonii | reverse complement strand
GTGTTGAGTTGTGTGAATTCTTTTATATTTTGGATACTAACCCTTTATTGGGTATGTCATTTGCAACTATCATCTCCTATTCAGTAGATCAGCTTTTAGTTTTGTCAGTTGTTTGATTTGCTGTGCAGATTTTTTTATTTTGATATACTCCCAGTAGTTTATTTTTGTTTCCCTTGCCTTTGGAGACATGTCTAGAAAAATGTTCTCTGACACATGTCAAAGAAATTACTGCTTGTGCTTTCTTCTAGGATTTCTGTGGTTTCAGGTCTCAAATTTAGGTGTTTAATCCATTTTGAGTTTATTTTTGTGTATAGTGTAAGAAAGTGGTCCAGTTTCATTCTTTTGTATGTAGTTGTCCAGTTCCTGGCACTATTTGTTGAAGAGGTTGTCTTTTTTCCCATTGCATATTCTTGCTTCCTTTGCCAAAGATTAATTGACCAAGGCTCTCTATTCTGTTCCATTGATCTATGTGTCTGTTTTTGTGCCAGTACTATACTGTTTGGATTAATGCAGCTTTGTAGTGTTATCTTCAAATCTGGGATTGTGATAATCTCCAGTTTTGTTCTTCTTTTTCCACATTACCTTGGCTATTTGGGATCTTTTGTGGTTCCATACAACTCTTAGGATTATTTGTTCTAGTTCTGTGAAAAGTATTTTGATACGGATTTGCATTAAATCTGTAGATTGCTTTGGGTAGTATGGACATTTTAACAATATTTGTTCTCCCAATCCATGACCATGGAATATCTTTCTCTTTTGTTTGTGTTGTCTTTATTTTCTTTCATCAGTATTTTATAGTTTTCAGAATATAGGTCTCTCACCTCCTTGGTTATGTTTATTCTTTGGTATTTTACTGTTTTGGGTACAATTGTAAATGGGACTGCTTTCTTCATTTCTTTCTGCTGTTTCATTATTAGTGTATAGAAATGCAATAGATATCTGTATATTGACTTTGTATTCTGCAACTTTCCTGAATTCATTTATCAGGTCTGGTGATTTTTGGGGGGACTCTTTAGGGTTTTCTATATAGAGAGATTCATGTAATCTGCCAATAATGAAAGTTTACTTTTTCCTTACCAATTTGAATGCCTTTTATTTCTTTTCTTGTCTGATTACTGTGGCTAGGACTTTGAGTATTATGTTGAATAAAAGTGCGGAGAGTGGACATTCTTATCTTGTGCCTGATCTTAGGAGAAAAGTCAGTTTTTCCCCATTGAGGATGATGTTAGCTTTGGGTTTTTCGCATATAGCCTTTATTGTGTTGAGGTATGTGTCCTCTAAATCTATTTGGTTTGGGGCTCCTGGGTGGCTCAGTGGGTTAAAGCCTCTGCCTTCGGCTCAGGTCATGATCCCAGGGTTCTGGGATCGAGCCCCAAATAGGGCTGTCTGCTCAGCAGGGAGCCTGCCTCCTCCTCTCTCTCTGCCTGCCTCTCTGCCTACTTGTGATCTCTGTCTGTCAAATAAATAAATAAAATCTTTAAAAAAAAAATAAATGTACTTGGTTAATGGATTTTTTTTTTTAAGGTTTTATTTATTTTAGAGAGATGAGCCAGGGGAGCAGCAGAGCAGAAAGGAGAGGGAGAGAGAGAATATCAGGGAGACTCTGCACCGAGCCTGGATCTCACAACCTTGAAATCATGACCTGAGCCAAAACCAAGAGTTGGTCACTTAACCAACGGAGCCACCTAGGTGCCCTGGTGAATGGATTTTTTTACTTTTTTAAATGCTCTTTCTGCTTCTATTAAAATGATCATGTGGTTCTCACCCTTTGTTTTGTTGATGTGATGTAGCACATTAATTTGTGGATATTGAACCATGCTTGCATCTCAGGAATAAATCCCACTTGATTGTACTGAATGATTTTTTTTCAGGATTTTACTTATTTGTCAGAGAGAGAGAGAGCACAATCAGGGAGAGCAACAGTTAGAAGGAGAAGCAGGCTTCTCTCATTGAGCAAGGAGTCTGATGTGGGACTGGATCCCAAGACCCTGGGGTCATGACCTGAGCTGCAGGCAGATGCTTAACCCACTGAGCCACCCAGGTGTCCCGTGAATGACTTTTTTAATGTATTGTTGGATTCAATTGGCTAATGTTGGGGATTTTTACATCTATGTTCACCAAAGATATTGGCCTGTAGTTTTCTTTTTTGGTAGAGTTCTATCTGGTTTTGATATCAAGGTAATGCTGGCCTCAGAGAATGAAATTAGAAGTTTTCCTTCCTTTTCTATTTTTTGAATAGTTTGAGAAGAATAGGTATTAACTCTTCTTTATATGTTTAGTAGAATTCACCTGTGAAGCCATCTTGTCTTGGGCCTTTATTTGTTGGGAGTTTTTTTTTTTTTTTTTAAGAGTTTATTTAATTATTTCACAGACAGAGATAGGCAGAGAGAGAGAGAAGCAGGCTCCCTGCTAAGCAGAGAGCCCAATGCGGGGCTTGATTCCAGGACCCTTGGATCACTATCGGAGCTGAAGGCAGAGGCTTTAACCCACTGAACCACCCAGGCACCCCTTGGTTTTGTTTTTTTACCGGCTCAATTTTGTTATGAGTAATTGGTTAGTTCAGATTTTCTATTCTTCCTTATTTAGTTTTAGAGGATTTTATGTCTCTAGGAATTTATCCATTTCTTCTAGGTTGTCAATTTGCTGGCATATTAATTTTTTTCTTTTTTGGTATGATTCTCACAATTCTTGTATTTCTGTGGTGTTGGTTGTTCTCTTTCATTTCTGATTTTATTTATGTCCTCTTTTTTTCTTGATGATTCTGTCTAAATTTGTTTTTATTTTCAGAGAACTAGCTCTTGGTTTCATTGATTTTTTTTGGTATTGTTTTATCAGTCTATTTCATTTATTTGTATTCTGCTCTTTATTATTTCCTTTCTTCTATTCACTCTGGGCTTTGTTCTTGTTCTAGTTATTTTAGGTGTAAGATTATTTGAGATTTTTCTTATTTCTTAGTGAGGAATGTATCACCGTAAATTTTCCTTTAAGAATTGTATTTTGCTGCATTAAATATTTAGATTATTGTGTTTATGTTCTCATTTGTCTCCATGTATGTTTTGATTTCCTATTTGATTTCCTCATTGACCAGTTGGGTGGTTATTACTATGTTGTTTAGCATCCACTTGTTTGTGGTTTTTACCAGGGTTTTCTTGTTTTGTTTTGTTTTTAATTCATTTTTAGTTTTATACTTTTGTAGTCAGAAAAGATGCATATGATTTCAGTCTTCTTAACTTTATTGAGACTTGTTTTTGTAGCCTAACATGTGATATCAACAAAAAGGATGCATATTCTGTTTTTGGATGGAATGTTCTGTATATATTTAAGTCCATCTGGTCTAACATGTCATTCAAAGACACTGTTCTTTGGGGTGCCTGGGTGGCTCAGTTGGTTAAGTGTCTGACTCTTGATCTCAGCTCAGGTCTTGATCTCAGCTGGCTCATGTTCTTGATCTCAGAGTTGTGAGTTCAAGCCCCGAAACAAAGACACTGTTCCTTTATTGAATTTCTGCCTGGATGATCTGTCCATTGATGTAAGTGGAGTCTTAAAGTCCTTTGCTATTATTGTATTACTAATTTTGTAATGGTAATAATAATAATAATAATTTTGTATTATTGTATTACTATTAGTGTTTCCTTTTATGTCTTTGTTTTATGTATTTAGGTACTCCAAGTTTGGGTGTGTAGATACTTAAAATTGTTGTATACTCCTGTGGGATTGACCTGTTTATCATTATTTAATGCCCTTCTTTGTCTCTTGTTAGTCTTTGTTTTATTTTTATTTTTATTTTTTTTTTAAAGATTTTATTTATTTATTTGACAGAGAGCACAAGCAGGCAGAGAGAGAGAGAGAAAGGGAAGCAGGCTCCCTGCTGAGCAGAGAGCCCGATGTGGGGCTCGATCCCAGGACCCTGGGATTATGACCTGAGCCGAAGGCAGCGGCTTTAACCCACTGAGCCACCCAGGTGCCCCTAGTCTTTGTTTTAAAGTCCATTTTTGTCTGATAAGTATTGCTACTCCAGCATTTTTTTTTTTCATTTCTGTTTGCATGGTATGTTGTATTCCATACTCTTTTTTTTTTTAAAGATTTTATTTATTTATCTGACCTCTGTCAGATGTATAAATAAAAAGTAGGAGAGAGGCAGGCAGGCAGAGAGAGAGGGGGAAGCAGCCCCTCCACTGAGCAGAGAGCCTGATTCGGGGCTCTATCCCAGCATCCCAGGATCATGACCAGAGCCGAAGGCAGAGGCTTTAACCCACTGAGCCACCCAGGCGCCCCTGTTGTATTCCATACTTTAACTCCATTTTTAATATATCTTTAGGTCTGAAGTGAGTTTCCTGTAGGCATTGTACAAATGAATCTTTTTTTTTTTTAATCCATTTCACTGCCCTATGTCTTGGTTGGTGGAGCATTTAGTCTGTTTACATTCAAGATAATTATTGATAGGTGTGTACTTTTTGCCATTTTGTTAATGGTTTTTTGTAGTTCTTCTCTGTTCCTTTTCTCTTTCTCTCTTCCTTTTTATTGATGACTTTCTGTAGTGTAATGCTTGATTTTCTTTTTCTTTAATTTTAGGTTTGTAGTTACCATGAGATTCATATGTAGGGTCCTAAGTATATAGCAGTCTATATTAAGTTGGTGGTTATTTAAATTTGAACACATTCAAAAAAAACTTTTTTAGTTCCTCCTCCATGTTTTATGTATATGTTGTTATATTTTACATCTTTTTTTCTTCATAATTTTCTTATTTCTAATTATGGCTTTTCTCCCCCCACTTATAGAAGTCACTTTTCACTTTTTTTTTTTCACTCTTCACTTTTTGTAAGGCTGGTTTAGTGGCAGTGAACTTCTTTAATTTTTGTTTGAGAAACTATTTTTTTATTTCTCCAGTTCTGAATGATAACCTTGCTGGATATAGTATTTTTGGTTATAGATTTTTTTCCCTTTTAGCCCTTTGAATATATCATGCCACTCTCTTCTGGCTGCAAAGTTTCTTCTGAAAAATCAGCTGATAGCCTTATGAGGTTTTCCTTCTATGTAACTTTTTTCCTCTCTCCTTTTTGTATTCTCTCTTTATCTAACTTTTGCTATTTATATTATGTTGTCTTGGTGGGGGCCTCTTGGGTTCATCTTGTTTGCAGCTCTTTGTGCTTCCTGAACTTGGATGTCTGTTTCCTTCCCTTGGTCAGGAAAGTTTTTAGTTATTATTTCTTCATATTGTTTTCTGCCCCTTTCCCCCTTCTCTTCTGGGACCCCTGTAATGTGAATGTTAATTCACTTGATTTTGTCCAAGAGATCTCTTAGCCTAATTCTCTTGAAAAATTCTTTTTTTCTTTTTGTTCTTCACCTTGGATGCTTTCCATTACCCTGTTTTCCAAACTGCTAATCTAGTCTTTTTGTATCCTCTTATGTGCTGTTGATTCTCTCTAGTGTATTTTCCATTTTAGTTAATATGTTCTTCAAATTTGATTACATCTTTTTAGCATTTACTACCTCTTTATTGAAGGTTTCACTGAGTTCTCCCACTCTTCTCTGCCGTCTGGTGAACATCTTTATGATCATTATTTTATTTTAATTTTAAAGATTTTATTATTTTATTAATTATTACTATTATTTATTATTTGACAGAGAGAGAATTAGGGAACACAAGTATGGGAAATAGGAGAGAGAAAAACAGGCTCCCCTCTGAGCAGGAAGCCTGATGTGGGGCTCAATCCCAAGACCCTGGGATCATGACCCAAGCTGAAGGCAGTCGCTTAACAACTGAGCCACCCAGGTGCCTCTATGATTGTTATTTTAAACTCTTTATCAGACATATTGCTTATCTCTGTTTCATTTAGTTGTTCTTTTCTGAGGTTCTGTTCTGTTTTGTTTGGAGTGTATTCTTTGGTCTCCCATTTTGCTTGACTTTCATTATTTGTTTCTGTGAATTGGGTGGGACAGCTACTTCTCCTAAACTTGAAGGTGTGGTCTTGGGTATAATCATCCCCTGTGTAGACTGTGTGTGCTTGGTGACTTTGGCTGACTAGAGCAGTGTCTGGAGTGGGGCCCTGGGGCACTCTGTGCTAGGGCCTCCCTGGTGGAATGGCCAGCAAGGAAGTGGGCCTGGGCCTGGGTAATCCAGGGGCCTTCCACTCGGAGGGTACTCTGGCAGCACAGTTGAAGATGAAGTAGATGCAAGGTTGGGGGTCCCAGGTCTTTCCCTACAGAGGGCACCTGGTAGGGCAGCTAAAGCTGAAGTGGATATGAGCTGGGCCTTGGTTCTCCACACAGAGGGTGCCCTGGCAGGACTGCTGAAGCTAAAGTAGGTGCAGGCTGGTATGTCTGGGGGTACTTAGTGCAGGGGGTGCCCTGGCGGGGTGACTAGAACCAAGGCTTGTATGGGCCAGGGTGTGCTGGAGCACCCTCTGCCGGGGATGCCTTGTTAGGGTGACTGTAGATAAGATGCGGTGCAAGCCAGGGGATCTGGAGTGCTTTATTCAGGGGACTCCTTGGTGGGGTGGCTGGAGCTGAGGCAGCATGGGCCGAGGGTTCCTGGGGTGCTCCGTGCAGGGGGCCCTCGGCAGAGTGGCTGGATCCAGGCCGGTGTGAGCCAGGCAGTCCTGGAGTACTCTGTGCCAGGGGTGTGCCCTGGCAAGTGATGTGGGCCTGTGGTGTTGTGGGGTACTTGGTGCCTGTGTCACCTTGACATGATAGCTGGAGCTGTAATGAGTGCTGACCAAGGGTGTCTTGATGTGTGCCATACTGGCGCTGCCTTGATGGGATGGCTGTGGCTGATGTGGGCTAGGGACCCAGTACACTCTGAGGTGGTAGGTTGGCTCCAGCACCTGGAACTCTGTTCCCAAATGCACTGTCAAGGTGAAAGGTGAATGTAAACTGTGGCACTTGCCAGCTCCTCCAATCTGGAGAGTCCCAGCAGCTCCCCCACTATTTGGTGGTTGTATGGCTGGATCTTTTATATACTAATTGCTTTAATATTATTTCTTAATTAATTTTTAAATTTCTTACCACTAGATATAATGTTAGCTGTGACTTTATTGTAGATTTTTTTTATTAAGTTAAGGAAATTTCTTTCTATTCCTAGTTTAGTGAGAATTTTTTAAACGATTTTACCCATTTTTATTAGAGAGAGAGAGATAGCAAGAGATAGAGAATGAACAAGGATGAAAGGGAGAATCAGGTACCCCACTGAGCAGGGAGCCCTGTGTGGGGCTCAGCCCTAGGACCCCGGGATCATGACCCAAGCCAAAGGCAGTTGCCTAACGGACAAAGCCACCCAGGTGCCCCTACTAATTGCTTTTTTAAACAACAGATTTTTTTGTTTGTTTGTTTTCCTCTGTGCCTCTTCATACTACGCCTCCCTACTGCAGTTCAGTGTTGGGGGTAGAGGTTCCTTTCCTTGTGGTGTCTGGTTTCTTTGTCTCTCTTGCCAATTTCTGTGTGGCCTCTCTGTTTTGTGGTGTAGAAGCTATTCAGGCCTAAGTGCTGTATAATTAGGTGTAGATTTGGTGTGTCTATGGAGGAGTTGAGTTCAGCATCTTAAATTGCCATCTTGGACGGGACTCTTGTTTATTGTCACTTTTTAAATGTATGGTTTTTAGGGGTGCCTGAGTGGCTCAGTGGGTTAAGCTGCTGTCTTAGGCTCGGGTCATGATCCCAGAGACCTGGGACTGATTCCCGCATCCGGCTCTCTGCTCAGCAGGGAGCCTGCTTCCTCCTCTCTCTCTGCCTACTTGTAATCTCTGTCAAATAAATTTATGGTTTTTAATTGTGGTTTTATTATATCTCCCTGATGATTAACAAGTTTGAGCATCTTAACTTTTCTCTCGTCCTTTTGTGGTTCTGTTTTTGTGAATTTCTGTTCCTATCTCAGCTTATCATTTTCTATTAGCTTATTCATCTTTTTTCTTATGATTTGTAGAAGTTGCTTTTGAATTTTGCTTACTAGTTCTTTGTCAGTTATAGGAATCGCAAAAATTTTCCTCTTAATTTTTTTTGTATGAGTAAAAGAAATTTCAGTTTTATTCTAGATGATTATCAGGTTTTTTTTCTCTAGTTTTTATATTTTATGTATTAGGGAGTCAGGAAGGTATACTTTAATATTTTCCAGTACTTTTAGTACTTTTTAAACTTTGTGATTCATTTGGAAATTTTTCTCCTTTGTTTTTTTCACAGCTTTATTGAGATGTTGTTTAGATACCATAAAGTTCACCCACTTGAACTGTATAATCAGTAGTTTTTAGCATGTCTATAGAGTTGTGCAACCATCACCATAATCTAGTTTTAGGTATTTCATCATCCTAAAAAGAAACCTTGTGTCCATTTGTGGTCCCTCCCCATTTCCCTCCATCCCCAGTGCTTGGTAGCCACTTAATCTACTTTCTTGCCTGTCTTGGACATTTCATATAAACAGGATCAAATATTTTTCTGAAGACTTCTTTCACTTAGCATAATGTTTTTGAGGTTCATCCATGTTGTAGCATGGTTCAGTACTTTTATTTCTTTTCATGACTGAATAACGTAAAAAAGAAGTATAATATTAAGCATTAGTCTCAGTTTTTCCAAATGGGCTAAATTTCCATATTATGGTTTCTGAGATGACAACAGTGATAGAAGGGCTTCCTGATCTTTGTATGATTTTCCCATAAAAAAGGACAAATATAGTAGGAAATTCAAAACCCATGATAATTTACAACATTTTAAAAAAGATTTATTTATTTATTTTCAAGAGTGAGAGAGCAAGTGTGCATGAGAGGGAGAGAGCATCTCAAGCAGACTCTGGGCTGAGTGCAGGTCCTGATGTGGAGCTTAATCCCAGTAGTCTGAGATCATGACCAGAGCTGAAAGCTCTGAGTTGGAACTCATGCAACTCATGCAACTGTGCCACCCTGGTACCCCTACAACATTTACAAGAAAATGAGTTTGCCATGTTTCTTTATAAATCCTCCAATACCAGTAAGTTGGGGATGAACCACAATAGCTCTAAGACTTGTGTATTACTATCTGTGTACGAAGAAGGGGGGAGCAGTGGAATGTGGAAGAAGAAGAGGGAAGCAGTGGAACATCAGATGAATCTGGGAATCAAAAAATAGACAAAAAACAATCACTGGAAATCTTGGATGGCCAGTTTAAGAATGCCAGCTGAAACTGGGTGGGGTTTTGCATATATAGATAATGGGTGTGTGAGAGAGGTCTGTGGTCAAGTCTTAAGGGACAGGAGCATCTTTGTGAAACTTTGAAAACTACCAACCAAAGCTCCTCTCCATGATCAATTCTCAAAAGTACAAAAGAAATGAGAATATAACTGAGCATTGCTTGAAGAATACAGCAAAGGAAAGAGAAGATCCTGATAAAAGTGGTGGAGAGGGGCGCCTGGGTGGCTCAGTGGTTAAAGCCTCTGCTTTTGGCCCACGTCATGATTCCGGGGTCCTGGGATCGAGCCCCGAATCGGGCTCTCTGCTCAGCAGGGAGCCTGCTTCCCTTCCTTTCTCTCTGCCTGCCTCTCTGCCTACTTGTGATCTCTGTCTGTCAAATGAGTAAATAAAATCTTTAAATCTTTGTAAATAAAATCTTAAATAAAATTTAAATTTTATTTATTTAAAATTTAATTTTAAAGTAAATAAAATCTTTTTAAATCTTTGTTTTCTGATATCTTGTGGAGAGACAAGATACCAGAAAACAAAGAACTATATTTTTGAGCACATTATGTATAGATGAGGGAGTTTTAGAGTGTGAAGTTGGAATAGCAATTCTAGGCCAAGCTTTTTTCCGAAGTTTAGAAAATGATTGTTGGTCAAGTCTCACAAAATTTTTAAAGAAAAATGAGGCTCAGAATAGCAGCCCTGTAGATAAGAAAGCACGCCAGAAAGACATATCCACAAAGCAGATGAAACAATTAGATATTAAGATAAAAGGCAAGACAAGACATAATCACAACAAGGCATTACAAAACACAACAAGTTTGCGTAAGGAAAAAATAAAAACTAAAAACTAGGTGATAGAACTTAGTAAAATATTAGAAATGAAAGAATATTTATTTTAAAAATGAAGGGAATGGAAGGAATACAAGAGCAAATAAATGCTATGGACAGTACCTTGAGAGAGAAAGATGAAAAGGAAAAACATTAAAAATAAGGGTAAGAAATAGTTGTAAAACAAATTTGACAGAAGCTACCATACTGAAAACAGGCAAAGAAGATCCAACATATGTATAATGGGAGCTCTCCCTCCCCCCCCCCCAACTCCCCCCCAGCCCAGCCAATAGAGCTAGTAAGGGAAAAGATACTAAAAATTTAACTGAATTAAAAACAGGTTTGGAATTCCATTTTGAAAAAGCACAACACATACCTGAGAACACTGACACGGAAAGACCAACCCTGAGATATAACATAGTCTAGTAAATTATTGGACTTTAGAGGAAAAATAAAAAGCCCTCAGACATGTAGACAAGAATTCACAAAGTCTCTTAGAAGGAAAATGAGATTTTTGTCATACCTTTCAAAAGTAACCATTCATGAGAGAAAACATATTTATGAGGAGACTTAGGAGAGAAGCCACAATTTATTGTGGAAATTTTGTATCTAAGATATTCAAGAGTGTATGAACCCAAGATTTTATATATAATCAAGCTGATTTTCAGGTGTAAAAGTCCCAGAGTGTTATATATGTGTTAGAATTTGAAGAATATGGGCACCTGGGTGGCTCAGTAGGTTAAAGCCTCTGCCTTCAGCTCAGGTCATGATCCCAGGGTCCTGGGATCGAACCCCGCATTAGGTTCCCTGCTCGGCAGGGAGCCTGCTTCCCCTTCTCTCTCTCTGCCTGCCTCTCTGCCTGCTTGTGATCTTTGTCTGTCAAATAAAATAAATAAAATCTTAAAAAAAAAAAAAAGAATTTGAAGAATATTGCTTCCACTAGCCCTCCCGAGGAACCTACTGAGAATAAGCTTCAGAGAATCAAAATGACTTGAGAGGCATTAATATAAGGACTGAAGTTAGCATGACACTTGCAGAATCAAATGATGGCTAAAAAAGGGGAAAGTTTGGAGACGCCTGGGTGGCTCAGTGCGTTAAGCCGCTGCCTTCGGCTCGGGTCATGATCCCAGGGTCCTGGGATCGAGTCCCGCATCGGGCTGCGTCGGGCTCTCTGCTCGGCAGGGAGCCTGCTTCTCCCCTCCCCTCTCTGCCTGCCTCTCTGCCTACTTGTGTGATCTCTGTCAAATAAATGAATAAAATCTTTAAAAAAAGGGGTTGAGGGGAAGTATGGTCTGTAGAGAGGTGGGAAAGAAAATGGAGGGATTAAATGTAAAACATTTAAAAAGTTATTTTCAGTTATCTTATTGGTACTATTGGTAGTATTTGGAGACTCTGCAATGTGAAATAAAAGCAAATGAGTAATTGTGTATTATTCTGCTTCTGTCATGAACTGTGTCCTTAAGAACCATGATTCTTGGTATAGAGGAAAAGAGACAACTTAGTTTGAGAAATGTATATTTGTGTATTGGATGGGTAGGGCAGGTGTTGGTAGCTGAGATAGAGAAATAAGCTAAATGTTTAACTCCAGGAGTTTTTAAAAAGAGGAAAAGATAACCCCTCTTTTTCAGGGGAGGGAAGAAGTAAAAATTAACAGTATTAGAAAAATAACTACAGGGACGCCTGGGTGGCTCAGTGGGTTAAGCCGCTGCCTTCGGCTCGGGTCATGATCCCAGGGTCCTGGGATCGAGTCCCACATCGGGCTCTCTGCTCGGCAGGGAGCCTGCTTCTCCCCACCCCTCTCTGCCTGCCTCTCTGCCTACTTGTGTGATCTCTGTCTGTCAAATAAATAAATAAATAAATCTTAAAAAAAAAAA
>RCUC01124566.1:0-13543 GCA_003697995.1 Taxidea taxus jeffersonii | reverse complement strand
AACAATCTAAAATGTATGTGGAAAGACAAAGGAATTAAGAGTAGTTTCGAAAACAATTTTGAAAATAGTACTAATGTCGGAACACAGTCTATGGAGTTTCAGAATTTATTAGTAGTTATAATAAGGAAGACTGTGTGGTATTTGCAGAAGGACAGACACATAGAGCAGAACCCAGGAATAGTCCCCACAAATACACCCAACTGCGTTTTGAAAAGGGCGCTAAAGCAACTCCATGGGAGAAAGCTGGGTTTTGTACTGACTACAGCCTTCTAAAGCTTGTGATGAAGTCAGAGAGGCCAAACTCAGAAAACAGTAGCAGCAGAGAAGGAAGCTAGTGGTTCGAGTGAGGGCCTACCAGGTGGGAATGGGAAAGGAGAGAGAGCGTTGTTGTGTGGCCGGGCCCAAAGAGCTCTCCAGTGATTCCTTGCAAAGGCCGAGGGAGTGGGGCAATTGTCCAGTCAGCGTGTGGGCATAGGCGCCAATGATCAGGAAGGTTGTTAGGCTAGCTGAAGTGGGCGGGTCACTGAGACGCCTCAGCTGGGCGCTGGGCACCCAACTTCCATTTTCCATCCTTCTGTGAGGTGTGCTTCTTGCCTGGAGTCTCCGGATCCCGCTTCCTTGCCCGGGTGGGCACAGCACCTCTGAACCTCCAGACCCATGGCCACTGGCCTGAGGACGCCCTTTTTCACCTCCTCAAGGTCAATGCAGAGGACGAGGGAGTGAGTGGCCCTTGGGAAGATGCTTCTCTGTGCAGAGGTACCTTTGGGGCACGGTGTCTGGACCCTGTGTCCCTGGAGGGCTGGGGTCTTGCTGAGAGGCGAGCCTGTGTTTCAGGAATACACTGGTTTGCTAAAAGGTAGCTGTCAGTTCCTGTGCCCCTCATTTTGCACCTGTGAGGAGCGCAGAGCAGGGCTTCATTTATGGAGCTGCTAAGTATCTCACGTGTGTTGTGAGAAAGGCAGAGTGGGAACGTGGCCTGAACTAGGCACATGGAGTTGTGGCCTTCTTGGGGCTCAGGTCCTGCTAAAAGACCGACGTGAAGCGAGTAAGTGTAGTGTTGATGGGGGAGAAGTTCTGGTTCTCCTTCTTGAATAGTTACATTCCATTAGGGGTTGTTAGGATCCCCACTGTGCACCTGAGATAGAGCCAATCAAGGTGTGTGTGTGTGTGTGTGTGTGTGTACACGTACACATGGGGAATGGCCTTCCTTTTGGGTGGGTGGTGGGTATTCAGTGATTGGAATACATAGTAAATAGGACTGACAGGATGTGTGAGGTACTCACCACCTGGTTGGAAAAGACAGGAAGGAAATAATAACCCATGAAATTCGTCATTACTGTTTTGTATTGAGGGCTGAGAAATACAGCGTGTGTTAGAGTTTGTAATATACTGAGTTATGTTTAAGCTGAGACCAGAAGGCTAAGAAATAAAGGTGGATGTGGGAAGGTGTTCAGTTAGAGCAGGGAAGGATGTGCACTGTTAAAGGAATTGAGAGAATGTCCTTGAAGCTGGGGCCACGTGGGGACTGTAGGGTGGGGAAAACCAAGTTTTGGGGTGAAGACTTGGACTTTTTGTAGGTTCCTGGAGACTGATCATAGTGATTTAACACATGGGGTCCAGATCCAAGCGGATCCTAGCTCTGCCTCCTATGAGCCATGTTACTAAACCATTGTAGGTCTCAGTTTCCTGATGGGAGAAATGGGGATGATAATAATCCCACTTCATAGACGATTGTAAAGATGAAATGATATTTAACATTAATAAGACACTGAAAGCCATGTCTGACATGTGGTAGGTGTCGGTGGTGGTTAATTCAAGAAATAAATGGGGCGCCTGGGTGGCTCAGTGGGTTAAAGCTCTGCCTTTGGTTCAGGGCATGATCCCAGGGTTCGCTGTGGTTTTTATCTGCCCTCCCTGACAATGAGTGATATTGAGCATCTTTTCGTGCCTCTGTTTGCCTTTGGAAAAACATCAATTCAGCTCCTCTGTCCATTTGTAATTGGATTTTTTTAGTTAGTGTTGAGTTGTATCTGTTCTTTATACGTTTTGGATATTTGTTGTAGAAAAATGAAAATGAGAGCGGCAAGAGACCAAGGGACACTCGGAGTAGTGGGAGTATTGGAATTTATTTCAGGCCGGTGGACCTAGATGAGCTCATGCTCAAAGCTCTGGGGTCACAAGGCTTTCATAGGGGACCACAGGCAGGCAGGTTCCCAGGGCCAGGCTGACTGCTGGTAGGTGGGTTGAAACTGGGGAGCAGGGGCTGCTTTGGGCAGGAACAGTAGTGCAGGGAGCCTGCAGTGGGAAGCCTGTTTACAGAAGCAGAAAGGGCTGGTTATCTCTTACTGCCATTAGGGCTTCTGCTTATCTCTGGCTTATTGTTAGTAACTTTCTGTTTTCTGGGGCCTCCGGGCCTGGGCCAGCTCTGGGTCATTTTCTGCTTCATGTTAACCCCTTATCAGATATATCTTTTGCAAAAAACTTTTCCCATTTAGGAGGTTGCCTTTTGTTTTGTTGATGAGCAACCCAAGTGTCCACTGCTAGATGAATGAATCAAGAAGGGACAGATATGTGCAATGTCATATTCGTTAGCCATAAAAAAGAATGAGATCGTTCCATTTGCAAAAATATGGATGGACCCAGAGGGAATAAGCCTAGGTGAAATCAGTTAGCCACAGAAAGACAAATATATGATCTTATTCATTGGTAGAATTTAAGAAGCAAACAAAGAAAAATAGACAAAAAAGATTCTTAAAGAGCAAAGACTGGTGGTTCCCAAACCGAAGTGTGGGGGGGTTTGCTGAAATAAATAAAAGAGATGCAGAATGCACCTCCCTTCATGACACTGAGTAACATGCAGAATTGATGAATCATGATAGTGCACACCTGAAACTAATGTAAGAGTGTGTGTTAATTATACTTCAAGAAATTCATGAGAACACAGGATTTCAGAAAAGTAGTACCTTGCCAGGAATGGACAGCCATCCCCGTATGGACCAATGAAAGATTACTATGAACTTTGCTGTCAAAGGCAAGGGGGTCAACCCACAGAGACCCTCTGCCCTTCTTTGCTCTGGCTTTATTGGTCCTTCAGGATAATCAGAAATCCTTACCACTGGTTTTCCACAAGGGGCTTCCCTGAAACTGGAGAAGCTGTTTCCTGGAAAGATACAGTATGCTAATCTTCCGATTCTGCAAGTTCTGCTAAACAGAGCCTGGGGTACAATGCATACATCTCCTAGCTCACAGGGCAGGGGTTTGGGCTGACAAAGCTTTGGGGAAGGCCCTTCCCCCTGGCATTCTGACAGCAGAGTGGGGAGCCAGCCAGACTTTCCAAAGGCCTCTGCCCTCTTTGGAAACCTTTCATTGCCCCTGGTACCCTCTGTGTTACATTTTAGCAATCCAGGTGTGGCTGCTGACTTCCTGCTCCCCATTAACCCCAACATTTACTGGAACTTCTCCATGGTGGATCCTTATTGTGGCGCAAAGAAAGTTAACAATTTGTTTTCATAAGACTCAGACTGCCCCTTTCTACTTCTTCATCAGCTTTCTTCCACTCTTACTGATTTGTCTTTTTTTTTAAATTTAAAGATTTTTATTTATTTATTTGTTAGAGAGAGTGGGAGCAAGCACAGGTAGACAGAGTGGCAGGCAGAGGCAGAGGGAGAAGCAGGCTCCCTGCCAAGCAAGGAGCCCGATGTTGGACTCCATCCCAGGACACTGGGATCATGACCTGAGCCGAAGGCAGCTGCTTAACCAACTGAGCCACCCAGGCATCCCCTGATTTGTCTTTTTATCTGCCTTTTGGATAGCAGGCAAAAATATCAGAAATTCCCTTATAACGAGGCAGAGATGGTGGGTGCATCCAAATTGTGATCTAAATTATGGCACAAAGTATAAATGCCATTAAATTACCTGGCTCTAACCAGTCCTATCCAAGGTCACATTTTAAGAAACAAATGGTATTAAAGTAGACACCCATTTTTGGAAGGCACACGAGGTACCCTAGGCCCCTCACATCATCCCAAATGTGAGCAATTGCTTTCTCAGGTTAGAATAAATGGACAGTCTAATTTCATCTGGGATCTATAATAAGGGGCATCACTACTTTTTCTGCTGCTCATAAAGGATGTTGTGGAGAGTGTCCCATCCAGGCTGGGGGTACTGGGGCACAGGTAGGACAGGGGTATGCAGAAGTCTTCATAAATGCCAATCTTAAAAAAAAATCCTATGACAAGAGGAAAGGGATCTAAAGAGGACTAGTGGGGATGCCAGGGTGGCTCAGTTGGTTGAGTGGCTGCCTTCAGCTCAGGTCATGATCCCGGCATCCTGGGATCGAGTCCCACATCGGGCTCCTTGCTCAGCAGGGAGCCTGATTCTCCCTCTGCCTCTGCCTGCTTCTGCTTCTCTGTATGCCTGTGCTCGCTCTCTCTCTTTCTCTAACAGATAAATAAATAAAATCTATAAAAAAAAAAATAAAGAGTACTAGTGGTTAATTTCAAGCTTCCCAGGGTCTCTGGAATTTGCCCAGGAACCTGAAGTGGAAACTTTAAAAAGACACCTGAAAGGAATAGCGACAACTGGAATTCTCTAGAAACACTTGGAGAAAAGTAGTCCAGAATTTGATTTTTGGAAGTGATGCATTGATTTGAGTTGAAAAACAAGAATCTTGATTCATTGGTACAATGTTTCTATGAAAGGGAGATAAATAAAAGTAAATAAAACATGAAATTATAAGTCCTTCCCAAATGTGACTATGTAGCTTAAAGTTTCCCTTTGCTGTGATTAAATAAGCTCTGCTGGAGATCAGCTTGCAGGCTGTTAGGTGCCGAAATGGGGCTGTCTAGGGAGCTGTTTATCATTGAACCAGAAAATGAAACGAGATGGAAATGTTAGAAATAAACTTGTTAGTGGGAGAAAAGCGCTCAATGTCATTATGCTTATGACATTATGCAATGTCATTATGCATTCTCCACAAAACAAATATTTCCTACCCCCCCAAAACCCTAATATTTAATCAGAATAAGCTGTTTTAGCATTCTGCAAAAGTTCCGTGTGGAATCTTCTGTTTGCATGCTCCTGAACCTAGTGTTATATATGCCTCCGTTTTTGCTGAAGATACTATTTTTACTCTTCTGTTCAGTCATAGTGATGCATTTTTAGAATATAAGTGAGGTTCAGTGGGGTGGCGTCCATAGCTGAAGACCAAGAAATAATTCTTGAGATGTCTTTGGTGCAGAATGGTGGTTTATTAAAACACTGCACAGGACCCATGGGCAGTAAGAGCTGCTGCCCTAGAGTTTTAAGGGGTGGCTGCTTATTGACTGGGGTTGAGGGAGGAAAAAGGGAGATTTCAAAAGAGCTTTCATATGCTAAAGAGATCAACAAGAAACCAGGTACCAGGGGTGCCTGGGTGGCTCAGTGGGTTAAAGCCTCTGCCTTCAGCTCAGGTTGTGATCCCAGGGTCCTGGGATCAAGCTCTGCATTGGGCTCTCTGCTCAGTTTCCTCCTCTGCTTCCTCCTCTCTCTCTGCCTGCTTCTCTGCCTACTTGTGATCTCCATCTGTCAAATAAATAAAATCTTTAAAAAGAAAAAAAAAAAGAAACCAGGTACCTGAGGCCTTGCCATTTTCACAGTTTTTCCCTCTAGCAAGGTATTAACATCAAGAAAGTTGGGAGATTCCTGGGAGAGCTTCACACTTGCCCCACCCAGGAGTGGAGAGTAGCAGTGATGAGGGAGCAGAAGGCTGGCTGAGAACAAAGCAAAAGGCTGAAACCTTTCAATCTCCCCCTCACCCCCACTCCTGGGTGGGACAAATGTAACATTCTTTAAGAATGTCCCAACTATCCCTGATGCCCTGTGTGAGGTGGTATCACTGGGCATCAGGGAAATACAAATCAAAACCACAATGAGATACCACCTCACACCAGTCAGAATGGCTAAAATGAACAAGTCAGGAAATGACAGATGCTGGCAAGGATATGGAGAAAGGGGAACCCTCCTACACTGTTGGTGGGAATGCAAGCTGGTGCAACCACTCTGGAAAACAGCATGGAGGTTCCTCAAAACATTGAAAATAGAGCTACCTTATGACCCAGCAATTGCACTACTGGGTATTTACCCTAAAGATACAAACGTAGTGATCCAAAGGGGCACGTGTACCCGAATGTTTATAGCAGCAATGTCCACAATAGCCAAGTTATGGAAAGAACCTAGATGTCCATCAACAGATGAATGGATAAAGAAGAAGTGGTATATATATACAATGGAATACTATGCAGCCATCAATAGAAATGAAATCTTACCATTTGCGACGACATGGATGGAACTAGAGCATATTTTGCTTAGCAAAATAAGTCAACTGGAGAAAGACAACTATCACATGATCTCCCTGATATGAGGAAGTGGAGATGCAACGGGGGTGGGGGTTAAGGTGGTAGGAAAAGAAAAAATGAAACAGAATGGGATCGGGAGGGAGACAGACCAAATGAGACTCTTAATGTCATGGAACGAATTGGGGGGGCGGTTGGGAGAGGGTGGTGGGGTTACATTATATGTTTAAATAAAAAAAGCTTAAAAAAAAAAAGAATGTCCTGAAAGACCCTCAGACTTCACCACCCAAGAATCGGACACCGGACTTCCACTGGATGCAAAGGCAAGAGGGTTTATTCTTCACAGACGCGCCTGCGGGCGGTCAGCAGCACCAGCTAGCTGAGCGCGCGGGCTTCAGGCTTACAATCCTTTTTTATAGGGCAAGAAGGGGTACAGGAGCAATGGCTAAGCAACAGGTTTCCTATTGGTTGTTTTAAAAAATGTAATGGGGATTATCGGGGGTCACAGCTGCTAGTCCCCGAAACGGCCGGGCGGGGCTTTAGGGATCTTCCGTCCTCTGTTCTCTTCCTGTTTTTGCGATAGGGTGGGAGGATGTTTTTTAGCCAAGCGCTTACAGAAAAACAAAAAAGCGATTAGTTAATCAATGGCTGGGGGAAGGGTGTAGCCAAGCGATTACAGAAAAACAAGAGAGTGTTTAGTTAATCAATAGCTGGGGGAAGGGGGTCTTTCAGTCCCAACTATCTTTTTTTTTAAAGATTTATTTATTTATTTATTTGTCGGATAGAGAGCACAGGAGCAAGCACAGGCAGACAGAGTGGCAGGCAGAGGCAGAGGGAGCAGCAGGCTCCCTGCTGAGCAAGGAGCCCGATGTGGGACTCGATCCCAGGACGCTGGGATCATGGCCTGAGCCGAAGGCAGCTGCTTAATCAACTGAGCCACCCAGGTGTCCCCCAACTATCTTAATGTTAATGGCTTGCTAAAAGGGAAAAACAACCTTGACCCTGGCAAGACCTGAAAGTTCTATTGAAACCTCCCTTTCCTTTACCACCATTTTACACCAGAGGTGTCTCAAGAATTCTTTCTTAGTCATCAGCTTCAGACCTCACCCCACCGAACCTCACCTATATTCTAGAACTTCATCAGCAGGAAGGGTGCAGGGTGTCCGCTTGTGCTTTGTCCTCAGCTTGCCTTCTGTTCCCCCATCAGTTGAATATGATTCCAAAGAGTCAGAAACAAGAAGGTTCTCATTCTGCCTAATGATATGCACGGTGTGTTTTTACAGGGCAAACCTCAAAGATACAGTCTGCTTTAAATAGTGTGATAAATTAAGTGTCTTAGAGTTTTTTTAATAGAACAGTTTAGCAGCCTTTCACCAGATGAAAATGTTCTTTTGGCCTTCCTCAGTTTTGCAGCACTGCACACTCATACTTCCAAGGCACAGTTCACCATTTGTAATGAATTAGCATCATACAATGTGATGGGTGATACGGACAAAATTGGCTGGAGTTAAGTAAGTCCATAAACATTTACTATTAGAACCATGTTAAAAATATGAGGGATTCTGTCCCATAAAAGCCATAAAGGAGATGTTCATCATCCCGAGAGACCTGTGAAAAGTTTGTGTTATTTCTTTTTTTACACTTTCCTGTATACCAAAGCAAAATGGGAATCATACAAAATTTTTTTGAATTATTAGCATATTCAGAGAAGGAGAATGTAATACTTCTTTATTCATATTCAGGGAAGGAGAATGTAATACTTCTTTATACAGTTTGCAGTATGTGTTTGGGGTTTTCTAAAAATAGTTTGTAAGGGCCTATGTAGCCAAAATGGCTCCATTTTGGTTGAATAGCCATTGTGTTGTTTATGCAGTAAAACTTAAACTGTCCCTGCCCCCTTCCTGGAGAGCAGGGCAGTGCGCTCCCCGCAGGGGACTTACTTAAAAACAATTCCCGGAATCCAGTCCCAGGTAACAAAGCCCAAACACAAGGGCAGGTCAGGCCTGGTGGAGGTATCCAATCAGTGAGGCACGCATACTGTCTCCCTAGCTACCAAGGTGTGTGGACCCTGCCCTTTGGGGGCCAATTCTGACCAAGGCGATAGGGCAGTTCAAATGTCTATTATAGGGTCAACTGTAACTGAATTGGTCACTTATGTGTGACCTAGCCTGACTGTGCAATTTTCTCTTTGTCATTGGCCACCTGCGCATGGCTAGGCCCAACCACATGGCCTTTGCCCTTAAAAGCCAGTTTGTAAGGCAGAGAGGGGTCGCTTCTTTGTAAGAGAAGGTCATGGCCAGTCAGTCTGATTCTTGACGCTTGCGCGAAATAAAGCTTTGCTTGACCTTAGCTTTGTATCAATCTTGGTCTTTTGATTACGGACCCAATATTTGGGGGCTGTCTGGGATTAAACGATGAGAACTGAGCCAGCATCAGAATTTCTGGGAAAAGCCTCCGGAGGTAAGATCTCCAGATTTTATTCTGTGGGATCTATAGTCTGTCTGGTTGCGGAGCTCCAGTGAATCGCCCACCGGGGAGAAGCTGGATGTAGCCATGCTCTCCAGGGCTGAAGTGGATGCCGGGACGCCCCATCCCTCTTCTGGTAGATCACCTAGGGGGCTTGAGTCCCCCTAGGCAGTCAGGGGACGGAGAAAATCCCCACCAGCGGGTGGTTGCAGGAGACCGAGAAAATCTCCACCAGCCGCTGGGTCTGTGGTTGTCTGTTGTGTTGCTTGTCTGCAGGGGGCCGAGAAAATCCTTAACAGCAGGTGGTTATGGGGGACGGAGAAAATCCCCACTGGCGGCATGGTCCAGGTGAGGACTGCTGCTGGGTTTGCGGTTGTCTTTTTGTTTTCTGTTCTGTTTTTGCTCGTTTGCAGGGGACTGAGAAAATCTCCAGCAACGAGTGTTTATAGGGGACCGAGAAAATTCCCACAAGCGGTTGTCTTTTTGTTGTCCTGGTTTTGTCTTTTTGTTGTCTGTTGTGTTGTTTGTTGTGTTTGAAAGAGTGGGACAAGCAGAGAGTAAGGGGACTCTAACTTTGATCTCTCCGTTCCTCCTAATAGATGTGGGGCTTCTCCCTCACTCATTTTGTGTGTTAATGGCTATAACTGGAACCAGCTGCAGTTAGTCTAACTCAGGACAGAGACTTTAAGGAATATTCCCAAGCAGCTGCCGAAACTCCCTTCATTCCGGGGAAGTTCCTTGCCCTCTCTGGCCCATGGTGGACTGCCTAGGCCCGCCCCCACCCTTTGCTGGCGGGAAAGCGTGGCGTCTGCTCCTCTCTTGGAGCTGATGAGCTCTGAAACTGGGAATCCTTTCTCTGCCTTCTGGCTGCACTTTGTTCTTAGGTTTCCTCATTTTGTTTCTGCAACAACTTGGGTGTGGCCTGCATAATGGGCCTCTAGACCATCCTCGGTGCTTCCTGCACCACAGCTCCTTCTTTCTTCTCTGTCAAGGAGCAAGGAGAGCACCCCTGGACATAACACCCCCACTCCAGTTCTTCCACCCATGTCTCAGGTAAACATTATTGGAAGTGCAGTGGGCCCAAGTGAAGATAAATTAGTATTTGAACTAAGTTAAGTTTGTTGGTTTAATTAAGGTGAACATGTCTTTTGAGTTAACAGCAGTAAATGTGAAACTTCAAAGTTTACTGAGGGTCATATAAGCTAGTGTTATTTGCTGAAATCTGCTAGCAAAGAGATGACTAAAACTGATGGTAAATTGTCTGTCTCAAAGTTTTAATGGGTAATTGTTAAAGTAGCTTTGAAAGTCTTTGGTAACCTGAAACTTTAAACCAAATGGGATAAAATGCTAGAGCGCTGGTTGCTGGAACGAGGTTTGTGCTTTTGAAATCTGTTGGTAAACATGTTTTGTGCTTAACTGATTCATAAATTTGCCATCTAAGAATTCTATCGTAACAGTATACAATTGGTTAATATTTAGTCTTCACTAGAGATTGAGGTGTTTCTAAGAAAATGTAAATGGTTTTCTCTTTGCCTGCCCAGAGTTGTAAATGAGATCTCTTTGACTCATAAGGCTTTTCCTTGATATGCTAAGTTACTCAGGGAATACTGCTAAACCAACGATAAACCTTGGGTGTTACATTTGGGTAAATGCTGTAACTACTCCAGAGGTTCTATACATCTCCCAAAGTTTTAATGTTTTGATAAGGGTCATCACTTGATATTTAACCATATCTATTCTGAGTTTTTGTCACTTGTAATAGTTTTAATTCTCTTGTAGAATGAATTCCGCCTTAAAGGAAATTCATATGATAGACTTTCAGTAAATACAGGTCTTTGATATGTTGAAATCCTGGAACTGAAATTGGTAAGAATCTCCAGGAGTAAAAGCTGCATTCGGGACTAGCAACATGGGACTATATGAACTGAAAGATTGTAATGTTGTGTCTCTTAATGTTTTGACTGACTTTAAACATTACCGGTTTTGTAATGCTTCTCTTCCAGACTAGGGGAACTTTTTCTTAGGTTATCTGTAACTTACAGAGATGTAAAAGTACTCATTTGTAAACAAATTAAGGCATTCACCTCTTTCTCTCTATCTGAACCCTCTGAAACCAAAAGGTCTCAGCAAGTATTCTTTCTTCCTTGGCAATCAGTCATTTGCATAAGTTCAATAAGAATCTGTTCTCCTTGTAACAGGACACCATTGGAAATACTGGTTATTTTACCAAGGCTTTGACTGGAGTGTCATATTTGAAAAGACTCAGATATGACCAGAGAGCTTAAAGGAACTGAGGTTGAGTTTATAAAGCCTGGAGCCGTAAAGCCCTTTGGACCTGTTGGCCTGATACCTTGCTTACAGAGTTCTCAGCAGCCTCTCCAGGTGAGTAAAGGAGGTTACTTCCTGGCAGGTGCAGGTCTCTCATACTTTGGGTACCTCAGGAATAGGTAATTCACCCAAATTGACAGGTATTGCAGGCATGTCTGATGGCAAGTACACAGCTTGGCTTCTGGCCCGGAGAGGCTACTAAAAGTTCAACCTAGAGATGCCTTATAAGAAGTTCCAGCAAAGCAGGTTCTAAAAGATCTGTATGATCACTCACTGTTCTTGCTGAGCTTATGTAAATAATTAGGCCAAGCTTGTTAAAACTGGACTTGTTTTTCAAATGAATTAGTCCTGATTTGGCTATCTCTGGAAATGAGAGTTATTTTAGAGAGAAAAATTATGTCTTAATAACACACCTTTATGGACGTTAAATTCTAGATTTGCTTATCTTTAAATGTTTGTTTACCTAAGCTAGGCAACCTGAGATAAACGTCAGAGAAGTTGCACGATAGCTCCTTTAGACGATCTTGCTTTTGCCACTCAGCCAGCCCTGGATATAAGGAGGAAACTTCAGAAAATTGAAGGATTTGAAGGGAAGAATCTGACTTGAGTTAGTGGGAATAGCAGAAAAGGTGTTTAACAACAGGGACGCCCAAGAAGATAAAAAAACAGACCAAGAAAATAGTTAAGGGTTTGATATTACATGAGGCCAGGAGGAGACAGGGGGAAGAGGCCAATGGAAAGGGAAAAGGCAGGTAGGGGATGGGCTATGGAAAGAAAGTGAGTGGGAAGCCTTAGGTTCGGATCAGTGTGCTTACTGCAAGGAAAAAGGACATTGGTCCAAATAGGATGATAATGCTGGCCACCCAAGACTGAAGGGGCCATGGTTCAGAGCCCCACGGTGCAGGTGTTTGTGGCAGCAGTAGATGAATACCTCCTTTACCAGCCAGTTTCAGAACCAGAGGAGACAAAGCGCAGGGAGCCTTCTCTAAGCCCTACAGGTCAAGCTTCCCGAGGTCTAGGCAGAAGGGAAGCCCCTGGCTTGTCCAAGGGACAGCCTCCAGTGGTGGTACAGTTAAAAGCAACGGCCACAGGTGTCCATGTCAGGCAGTACTCCCTCCCCTGGGAAGCAAAGGAAGGGGTGGCCAAGGGAGTTTTGACTCAGACTCTGGGGCCTTGGCAAAGGCCAGTAGCCTATCTTAGCAAGAAGCTAGATCCAGTAGTGGCTGGGTTCCCCCCTCCTTGCTTCCGCATAATTGCCATGGCCCTCCTGGTCAAGGATGCAAGTAAATTGACTTTGGGTCAAAATTTCATCTTGACCACGACCCACGCTATTGAGGGCCTTTTCCAGACTCCAGACTGGTGGATGACAAATGCCCGAGTGATGGGTGTTATGCCCAGATCATGAGACCACCACCAAAAAGACCACCGAGAGCCAGACGTTCCGAAATGCAAAAGCAAGGCTTTATTCAGGCTGGCGGGCTGCAGCTCGGGCTTGTCCCACACACCGACGCAGCGGAGTCCGGGAGGAGCCCCCCGCTGGAATTTTACAGAGATTATATAGGCAATTTTACATGCAAAAAGTACATAGTTACATGTGTGGGTGACCTTGAAAACCTTGAAAATGATTGGTGTCTGAGGTGACTTAAGCTGTGTTGTCCGAGGAGGGTTGGTCAGTTAGGAAAAACTGCTGACAGGGGGTTTTCCTTACTGGTTGTTTTTCCATCCTTCGTTAGCACATAGGGCAATAACCCTGATTGGCTCGCACTTGGTCCCCCGTTTACATATGGAGAATCACCCTCTATTGGTTCATGTCCGATTCCCTATTTGCATGTATAGGAACCATTTCTATTGGTTCTTGTCCCATCCTTTATTTGCATGTGTAGGAACCACTTTGGAATGTCTTCAGCTTAATGTAAACAGCAAAAGGGCTGCCGCCTTGAATGGCATCAGGCCCTTCATTCCCCCCTTGACTTATGGACAGGAAACACAATCCTGTGGTTCAGGCCTGAAGCTTAACTCCAACAATTCTTTGTCTGGAAGAGGTATATATCTGGTCTGCTGTACCATTAATTGTATGGTATTCAGTCTGTCCCTCATAAACTTTACCAATTTGTTCAGAATGCAAGGGCCAAATGTTAACACAACAGAATAATAATTACCAAGGGTCCCAATAAAGTAGATATTAACGTGGTAAGCCATGGTGAGCTATTAAACCAGGATTCAAACCAGCCTTGTTGTGCTTCCCATTCCTTTTTCCGTTTTAGCAGGCCTTCTCTGACTTTGGCCATGGAATCTCTAACTACTCCTGTGTGGTCTGCATAAAAGCAGCATTCTTCCCCTAGGGCGGCACATAGACCCCCTTGTTGGAGGAATAAGAGGTCAAGGCCTCTTCTATTTTGGAGTACCACTTCGGACAG